>JAFKAC010000089.1:0-242014 GCA_025766275.1 Lactarius indigo
AGGCCTTCACTGCGGATATGGGTGGAGAAGACGAAGGGTCGAAGAGGTGTGCATGCTCGTGAAGTGTGAGAAGGTCTGCCAGAATTTGCGTCGGGTGCCAAAGTGAAGACAAAGCATTGAGCACAGGTACTGGTGAGTGATTTGCGAGCTCCTGGGGGCACGTCAGAATGCGCGCACGAGGTTTTCAAAACGCCACGTACTTCGATTTCGGAGTGGTCACCAACTCGGGCGAATATACCCTGGCACATTCCACCAATGACGCGGGCCGTGTCGCGCGGCGATTCGTTCACCCCAAACTGTATGTCTTCTTTTCCCAGGAATAATGCACGACCACCAAGCAACAGCGATGCTGTCTCCGCGGCCACGCGGGTGCGAGTACTGCGCTTTGAAAAGAGGAGGGCAATGGTCTTGTTGAATAGGGACTGGGAGGGCAAGCGAAGGCGGGGTTGCTTCCCTGAACTGAGCTGGGGTGCGAGCCAGGGTGTGGAGAGCTGCTTGAGGTAGTGAGCATGTGTGACGACGCGAAGAATTTGGGGGCCCGATAGGTCAGCCAATGTCATCAGACGAGGAATGACTGCCATGGCACTTCCAGTGCTGGTGCAATGAAAGTGGTTCAAAATCAAAACTATCCGGGCAGCTGAGCAGTAACCCCAGCAGTGTGACCTCTTGTAACCGACGTGACAAAATGTAACAGTGATGTGTGGAGAGTGTCTTGACACGATGGGCAGGAGTGGGTAAGTGGAGTCTGCTTATAGTCAACTAAGGGATTGATTACAGCCATTTAGGAATCGATAGAGCGCTTTTCCAAAAAGCATGGATCCGACAGGGTTTCGGGAGCCCCCATGTTGAGGCTTACCACTGACTTACTGGTTTTTTTTGAAATCATTGTGAAATAAGAATAATAATATACCAGAAAAATGACTAAAAAAAGCGATTTTAGCTCCTAGAGTAGACATAGTGCCCTTCTTAGTGGGGTGGTAGTCCTCCTAAGGCATCATATGTTGATAAGTGACCCTTGTGCACTTAGCGGCTCACATGGACTGAACTTGCAGCATGGACTGCTTTAGATTAGATACACAGGACATGTAGATTAGATATTGATCTGTACAATCTCAGACACCTTGTATTTACTTATCTATGACATCACTGTACCATGACATCATGCAGACTCCTCTGGACCTGTCATTGTACTACACCTTTGTTCTCTCTTTAGCTCTATCCTTATTGTGATGTCATTATGATATCATTTCAGTCTGGACTTTCTTTGTTTCTGCACTCCTTGTTTGTTACAAATTCTCTTGGACTCGTTCTTTCTTTAGCACGCTCTTCTCCATTCCCACTACCTTACAAGCCCTGTACGATTACGCGGACTTTATGATTACCCCGGTTTCTATCATGCGCTTCGCTTATCGACGTTATCTTCCGATAAAGCTTGACATGTGCTAGTTTCCGTTCACTTCCTACTCACACGCAACCCCACGTGATTCACCTTATGATTACCCTTTGTCCCCTTTATGGCCATCCTTTGTTCCCTTTATAACTTTCCCTTGTTCTAAGAATGGCGGTGGCATTGTCTGCTTACTGATGTCATACAGTCAGACGTGTATTTAAGCCTAGTACTATCTAGCTTGTACGGTAGACTAGACTTCTTGTGTAATACTACACTTGTCTACGAAGACACTCTTGTGTTCCCTGTCTTGCGACCTCGCCTTTGCTAGACCTTCGAGTCTTAGCCTTCCTCTACGATCCAAGTGACTTGCATCCTTGTGATCCTTGTGCATCATCACATCTGAAGTTGAGCCCTTGAGCTTTGACTACCGATTGACTGACTGACTCGGTACAGGTCGTACCTAACGCCCCTGTAGTGGCGTTACATTGTTCTCCATATGTACATTCCTTTTGTCCACATGTAGAACAATGTCCCTTGTACTATGTGACCCTATGTTACTTCCTTGTACTAGTGTCACACCTGTAAACAGTATAAGTAGTGTATCATGTACACTCCTGGTCCACATCAGTTCTCACTGCTTGTGTGCCAGGTATGCCTTCTATCTTCTAATGTATTCAACATCAGTTCTTACTGCTTGTGTGTCAGACTCCTTGCTTCCTTGCAACTCCCTGTTACACCTCTGCTTCCAGCCACTCCTCATATCTCACCATAGTACTTTGTCCCACTGTGAGTATGTCCTCTTAGTGTGCTGTTCATCATCATATGCAGATGGAAAGAGCAGCAGTTGGATGACAATGTGAAGTTGCTTGAGCACATTTGAAACTGCTAGCTGAACACTTGCTTGAAGATGGAAAGACATGCAGTTGGTCCACATTGAACAAGCAGCTGGTAATGATTCAATTTTTTCCTGTATTTTTTCAATATAATGTGAGGTGGTGGGGACATACCAGGGCATTCACCACCTACCTGTATGGATCCTGCGCAGCAACCTGAACCACCTCAACAACTGAGAGGGACTATGGCAAACCACCTGCCCATGCCACCCCATGCTGGTGTCCCACTGCATGCAACATATCCTCCACCTATGGTACCTCACAGTATTGTTGATAAGTGACCCTTGCGCACTTAGCGGCTCGCACGGACTGGACTTACAGATACGGACTGCTGTAGATTAATTAGGACCGCTTTAGATTAGATTTGATCTGTACAATCTAGGACTTCTATGACATCACTGTACAATGACATCATATGGACTACTTCTGGACCTTTCATTGTACTACACGTTCTTGTATCTTTCTTTGTTCTCCTTTAGGTCTATCCTTATTATGATGTCACTATGATATCATTTGCTTCTGGACTCTCCTTGTTCTTTCTGTCCTTGTTCTCAGAACGTCCACTCCTTTGTCCGTTTGTAGAACAATAACTACCTTGTAGTACGTGACTTGTGTTACATCCCTTGTATAGTGTCACTCCCAGAAAGTGTATAAGTAGAGTACCATGTACGCTCCTGGTCCACATCAGTTCTCACTGTTTGTGTGCCAGGTAAGCTCCCTCTCCTGCAATGTATAACATCAGTTCTCACTGTTTGTGTGCCAGACTTCTTGCTTCCTTGCAATTACCCTGTTCACCTCTGCTTCCAGCCCACCCACATATCTCACCACAGTCTACTCTTGTCACTGTGAGTATGTTATCTATGTGTGCTGTTCATCAAGTATCTCACTGCATTGATGAACAGCACACAAGTAGGACATACTTACAGTGACAAGAAGACTGTGATGAGATAGGTCAGGGTGGCTGGAGGCAGCAACAGGGAAGTCAAGCAAGGTAAAGCAAGAGTGTCTGGCACACAGAGCAGTGAGGAACTGATGATACAATTGAGAGAATAAGACATACCTGGCACACAGAGCAGTGAGGAACTGATGTGGACCAGGAGCGTACAAGCCTACTACTTATACTATACAGGAGGGTGACACTACTACAAGGTGAGTAACAGGGTGTCACAGAATACAAGGGACGCATTGTTCTATAACAGGACAAAGGAGTGTGCATAAGGAGAACAAGGCATATAGAACAAAAGAAAGTCTAGACAAGTATGATATCATAGTGACATCACAATAAAGATAATGCTAGAAAGAGAACAAAGGAAGGAGTACAATAAAGAGTCTGGAGTAATCCATATGATGTCATTGTACAGTGATGTCATAGAAGTCCTAGATTGTACAGATCAAATCTAATCTAATCTAAAGCGGTCCTAATTAATCTACAGCAGTCCATATCTGTAAGTCCGGTCCATTAGAGCTGCTAAGTGCGCAAGGGTCACTTATCAACATGCATGAGTTACCACACCAGCAGTACCCTGGGCCACAGTACCCACAGTATCCACTGATGCCCCCAATGCCCCCAATGTTGCCATATTTACTGATGCCACATGGCTATGGTCAGCACTTCTAAGGGTGTCCAATGTATGCACCCTACACACCAGCCCAATTGCCAGCACCAGCACCAACCACAGCACCCCCATGGGTGGATACTAGTGCAGCAGCCAATATGCCAACACACCAGAATACCATGGCTCTTGAAGGTACTCCAACCTGTGCACCAAAAAAGTACCTGAATGCACAACATCAGCCAGGAGGTAAGTTATTTAGAGTCATGTGATGCAAATTATTACTCACCTGATCTCCACTTGAAGTTTGGGAGTTCGACATGAACATAATCTTGAGTGCTGCACAGGATGCTGCAAAAAGAACATTCACAGGTCATACCTCAATGCTCTGGAAGGAGTTTGAAGATGAAGTCTTGCTGGGATTTGGTGACAACACACCCAAGCCCATCAAACTTGTGTACAAAGTATCTGGGGATACTGGGAGGTGGTCACTCCTGAATAACAGCATCAATTGGGACTCTGCTATTACCTGTGTATACAACAAGATCAAGACAGTATGCAAGTGTGCTGTGTGTCTAGAGGTCAAAAATGTGGTAAGTTTTTATGATGCACTTACAAATGACTTACTAATTTAGGATTTACAAAGGTAAAGCCACCCTTGAAGGCACCCAAGGAGAAGTGGAAGTGTCAAGATGATGTTCCCCCACCTGTAGACATTACATTGATGCCTGAGATCCACACATTCAAACAGCTCAAGAAAGCACTGAGATGTAAGGCCCACAGGGGCCACTGTTTTGTTGATTGCACTGGTGGATGTGACAACCATCAACACCTTACCCATGGACACATGACTCTATGGGCAAAAGCAATGGTGAGTAGCTATTTTGTGAAAAAGTTTACATGGTACTCACAAAGTGTAGACAATTGATGAGGCAATGATTTACTGTCCTCCCAACAACCTCATGTTTGACCATGCACCACCCAAGTGATGAACAGCACACATAGAGATGATACTCACAGTGACAAGGGAGACTGTGGTGAGATATCAAGGGTGGCTGGAAGCAGCAACAGGGAAGTCAAGCAGTGTAAAGCAAGATGGTAATCTGGCACACAGAGCAGTGAGGAACTGATGTGGACCAGGAGTGTACAAGCCTACTACTTATACTATACAGGAGAGTGACACTAGTACAAGAGAAGTAACATAGGGTCACAGAATACAAGAGATGTTGTTCTACATGTGGGACAAACAAGTGTGCTAATGGAGAACAAGGGATGGAGAACAAAGAGAGTTGTCACGTTCTTGTGACATCATGGTCACACCCAACAGGGTTCAGATTCCATTTGCTCTTTCTTTTGTGTAACAGAAGTTCTGCTAGCTCAATAGTTTGATGACTTGTAGTATGCCACCTCACTGTATGCCAGCTCATGGTTTGCCAGCTCACATATCCCAGAAAATAGCTTAGAAAAACCCAGTCTGTAGGAATATAAGTAGAGGCTTATAACACAGTAGATACTTGTCTACTCTTCATTGAAATACAGCTCTAGTCTTGCCACCCACTTGCTTGCCCCACAAATTCCCAGCCCTCACAGCTCTAAGTCAAAACCCTTGTCAGTAGAACTTCCGAACTTCTTCCAAGAAGAAGTTCCACTGAGAAATCCTGAAGTCATGGCCCTGCTGAGCCATAACATAAGAGTAGACCTACTCTTGTGACCCTTCCGCAGGACAATTGTGCAGAAGGAATAGAACCTCAGAAAGTAGCCAAAAAGACATGATGGACACTCTGGCTAGCACTAGTACACAGACTGCAACAGAAGATGCCACCCACATCAGCCCGTTCCGAGACTACAATGACTCAACCAAGAATTGAGTGGTCATTTGACACCAAAAACTGAATCTTCCCAAATTAGTTGACACAGACATCAAGTGGACTGAATCTCTCGGTTACCACATTGTTGATAAAACTAGACCTGCAATCGCCATCAAGTACTTTGAAAACAAGAACAACTGGTACAAAGTATTTGATCAGGAACTCAACTGGTACACATACAACAGTGCTTGCATTGAAAAGCCTGCAGATTGGGGGTTAAAGAAATGCATGCTACCCTCCTTGACAACTTACAACTGGACAACCTACTTCTTAGCACGATCATTGCCCAAAAGAAAAGGGAAAAGACATACGTGCTAAAGTTCACCTGCAGGACTATCCTTTCCCCCTACCACCGCTCCCTTAGCTATAATCCCATCACCTATGTCTACTCCCACAACGACTGGGGCGCTCGTTGAAACGCCACCGACATTATTCACTGGAGACAGGAACAAAAGTCAGAAATTTCTATACAAATTCCATCAGTTTAGAAGGAACAACAGAGACCATAAGCTGGTGGCCAGCCCCTATCACCAAGTTGGACTTGCCCTGGCCTACATCAGAGGACCTGTGGTGGACAATTGGGTCCAAGCACAAGATAAAGAACTGGATGAGAGTATAACATGGTGTACAAATCCAATTGCAGAATCTGATGATGTCCTATGGGACAACTTTGTTAGTAACTTCAAATCCGCATGGACTGATACACTTAGCCAGAAAATGCATACCAAAGCCTGACCACTCTCACACAGAAGGGAGATGCAGTAGATGAATATATAGCCAAGTTTGAGCAGCTCACCCTCACCGCCAACTGGGATTGAAATCAATGTGGTACTATTGAGTTCTTCCACCACGGATTATGCCAAGGCCTCCTCCTCACATGTATGCAATGCCCTAAAATGCCAGCTATGATGGACAAGTGGCAGGCGGCAGCATGGGAGGAAAATTAGTGGTTCAAAGCCATTAGCAACACCATTGCATCATTAGGAGGGAAAAACACCCACCCAACCAGACCAACATTGACCACTAAACCCCTGAAGATGCAGCATCAAGTCATTCCAATGGATGTCAATGCCATAGACACCAAACCACAAACACGACCAAAGACACAGGAAGAAATCGACAGATCAAACTGATGTCAACGAGAAGGACTGTGCTTCCGATGGCTTCTGATGTCTACAACATGGACACTTATTAAAAGATTGTCCACAACCACCTAAGAAACAAAGTCCCTGGAAACAATCAGAAAACAATCAACAAAACACGAAGCATCCAACAAACCCCTCCAACCCTGGAAACACTAAAAGCAGGGATCCTAAATTTGACACCGGAGCAACAGTTTCAATTTATTACCAATCTATTAATGGATGCCACTTTTGAAGCAGAGGATGACACTGGGGAAAAGGGGATGGACATCAACAACCTCGACAGCAAAGCAGACAACGCACTCATGGTACAAATCCCCTATGATGACACCTTTGTTACCACACTAGTCAATTCTGGAGCCTTGGAAAACTTCATTGATCAAGAACTAGCATGGATCTTGAACTTACCAACGTATGCTGTTGAACCCCAAGAGGTGTTCAATGCTGATGGATCCCAAAACACTGCAAAAATGATCACGACAGCCTGTCAACTCAAGATGGTTGTTGAAGACCAACAAGAAACCCTCACCTATCTTGTCACAGCGTTAGGCAAACCATAAGCAATCCTGGGATACAATTGGCTAGCTCACCATTCCCTGGAAGCTGACTGGAAGAGGAGGAAACTAATTGGGAACCATCATTGACTGGAACAGCTGCAAAAACCCAAGTTACAAGTCAACAAGGAAGTTGAAGGGATACCCAAGTATTACCAAGACTTTGCTACGGTTTTCTCTGAAGAAGCCACACAAAGATTCCCACCAGAAAGACCTGACGATCATGCAATCAAACTGGTCGACAATGCACCAGCCTCGCTACCCTGCAAAATATACCCATTGAACACAAATGAACTCATGGAGCTCGACAAATTCCTAAAAGAACATCTCCAGAAGAAATATATTTGAGAATCAAAGTCATCATATGCCTCGCCATTCTTTTTCTTAAAGAAAAAGGACAGTAAACTAAGACCAGTCCAAGACTACAGTGCTGGACACTCAAACTCGACAAATTTTGTAGTGGCTCCCATGGTAGTTTTTGGAAATTTCCAACCCCACCATTGTATTCAGAATAGCAAAATATGTCCAAAAACACACTTTGGGGTTTTCCCTGTGACTTTTCAGGGGTGGCCAACTTTTTGGCCTGAAATTTTTGGTGCCTAACCCTGATTTGGGTTTGAAGGACCCTGCCGTTGCGAACCACAGTGTATCTTTATTGTATTTATCAAACAAATTTACTATCTTTTAGTTCAAAACAGCATCTACGGACATCATTGCTACTGGCCCAACTCTGCGGTGTGACCTTTGCTTTCAGACAGCCCATTCAGCAGCCTTGCCTGTCAAACCATGCCGATAGGCATCCATAAACCTCCAAGACTGATTGAAATACCATCGGATAACCTCCACCAGGCATGCATTGAGGCATTCAAGGGCCGTTTTCTTTGCGTCCTCAAATTTTACCTTATAAACCTCCCTATATCTTCCTTTGCACCACCCCCAATACTGTGTGAACTGACAGATTAAAATGAGCTGCATATAAGAGGGGAAAACACACCATTTCAATTGGATTGAGTTCACAATGAAACTTAGGGAGGAAAACACACAGAGGCCCTCAAGAGGTGATGGTCCGCTCAAGGAGGGATGTCTGGTGTCGAAAGTCATCTTGTTGGCTAAGGAGGCGAGCCATGCAGCAGCCTTCATTCTCGAGTGGGCAAACAGGGGAACACTTGGCCCTCATCCCAGCAACATTGAAGCCACGCTCCTCGAGTGTTTGCTGAAGTCCTTTTGGTTGACCATTCTCAAGTGTCATTTTTTGCTGTAGTCCACGATAACATGGGTTGGGGTTGTTCATGGGGATCACTGTATCCTTTTGTTTCCGCTGTTTTCCACCATTTGTTTTATTCATGTCGAAAGCGCATAACGCATCTGGTCCGAGCGAAGCATGTGCAGAAGATTGGTCAAAAATGAATAACGCACAACACCCAGGGTGTGCCTCCTCAAATATCGAGAGGGTGTTCTCCACCTGCTTGAGTAATTGTGCCAGGGCCCACCAAGCGTCGCCATTTGCACCAGGATAGGTGATGCATCTTGCATCTTTGATTATCATGCCATCTCGATCTCGAACAATGAGACGACCATTTTCCTCTTCAACAAAGTCCGACACGTGGATGATTCGCCCGCGGCCTTTCTTCATGAGCTTTTGCTCATCAACACGCAGCCTTTCCCGAGCACAGTATCAGAACAAGAATCTCAGATACAAGGTGTGAACTCACCAGACATTCGACTTGTACTCTCCTGCATGAAATGAGCTCTCGTCCTGGAAAATAGCAATGACCCTCTTCTCCCCAGCACCCAGTTGGGGTTCAATTTGTTTGAGATCACCATTTTGGTTTTCAGTCCACTATACCATGCACCTTTCGTACTTTGCCATCAATGGTAAGAATGTTTCGTTGCAGTATTTGACGACATCACTTCGCTCATGGCCATCCATATAGACCCCCTTCTTCAAACGTGTCCGGCGCCATCCAAGTTTCACAAGCCATCGCCGTGCAGTCCATTCTGATACAGAGTCTTTGTTGAGGCCCAAGTGAGGCAGGATCTCCTTGGTAAGTGCCTTGCAGAAGCGTCCCAGACTGACCTCTCCAGTTGGCAGCCGCAATAGCCAGCTTTGTGCAGCACTTTGCATGCGTTCGTCGTTGAAGATTGAATATCCCCAATATCCTCCAGCACTTTGAGCAGGGAGCTGCTCATATACTTGGTAATGGTGTGCAAGAACATGGACACAACATGCAAAATGGGTGCCATTGCCTTCATGCCATTGCCGGGCAATTTCCTGGCTTGCTGCCATCTTCCCGATGCCTTTGATCTGAAGGGTAGTGAAATTGCGCAAAAGAAGCAATCGATTTATTGTGGTGAGCTTTGCACGATTCTTGTGTGCGTTGATGATGTCATCTTTGAGCTGCTCCCGCAGGTCCCTCCAACTCCTTACATCAACTTTCAGCATGGCACTGTCCACACCACCAGCACTGGCACCCAGCATCAACTCCGAGTCGGAGTCAGTCACTGCCTCTTCATCATCAACCTGAAACCCCTGGATTGTGTCCCCTCCCCCTTCCCTGGCTTCACCTGCATCATCAAGGTCCAGCATGTGCTGCAGACCAGAGCTGTGTCGCCGTCGTTTATGGCCCTGGTTGCAGAAAGTTGAATGTGGTTCGGCTTGGGCAGTATCAGTATCTGGCAGTGGTGGTGGTGTGTAGGCATCCAGCAGCAGCGGTATTGTTACACTCCACCGGTGTTAGTCCGACTTGGACTCTAGACAGGCGTAATCGACTTAGCGAATAGGTGGCAAATAGGGATCATGTGTCAACCCAATGCAAGCTGAACAGGGGCACACTGGCACACGCTGCAGCAAAGATGTGAAAGACACTATCCCTTGGTGGATAGGAACAGAAGCACCCCTTAGTCGAAGACTAAGGCGGACAAGAGACGAGTCAAGATGGTGGATTGAAGAAGACCAAGATGGGGACTCTTGGTCTTCTAGGTCAACTACTTATACAGATACACGCGGGCTTTAAAGCGCCACTGGAATAGTAAGTAACCAGTAGTGTAACTAGCTCGAACCCTAGTACCGCTATCCTAGGAATGAGTCATACATGAGTCACAATCACATGCGAACTACTATGCTGACTGATGTGAAGTAAGAGTCCATGACTAATATCAATATCAGACCGTAGTCATAACCGGTCATGAGTCGTGTGTAATGAGTCATTGAGTCCGTACCGTAACATCACCCCCTTTTCAGGAGTGAGGCCCACCTCACTAGTCCGCTTGTGATTCCATCCTCATTCGTTCCGCTTCATCCTCCATGCGTGCCAATATGTTAGCTCGCTCAAGACGATAGAGACTGTCCTTTTTGTCCTGAACCACCACTTCCTTATCCAACTGCAATTGTCGAATTCGCTTCTCCAGCTGATCTTCAGCGAATGCGAACTGTCGGAACCGGCGCAGCTCCTGGGTGAGAGTGACATCCCCAATACGCATTAGTAATAAGTCAGTGGGATGTCGATCACGGAGCATGAAGTATTCTTCATGGGGTATGAAGGCCCGGTTGTTCTTCGGGAGATGTGGGGTGGCGTAAAGGGGTTTGCCATAGAGGAAACCAGAACCCGGAGCTAATCTGAGTACGAAGGGGTCTCCTCTGCGGATAACTTGTACGTGGGAGGCTTGTATCGTCGGTCCATTGGGGAGTTTGATCAGGAACGGAATGTAATCGGGTCCTCGATTGATCTGGAACCCCTCAGGGACAACTGCTCTGGTTGCGGGGTCTCGCTTGCCCATTGGTGTATAACGAGCTGCTTGTGCCACAGCGACTCGTCCTTGGTGAAGAGGGTTCCCCGCTGTGTCGACGAGGAAGGGAGTGGCGGCTGGATCTTCAGCGTAGAATTCATGGTTAAGGAATGCATGCCTGATGGGGTAGTGGTCTCCAAGTTCGTCTTCATCCTCATCCTCGTCCAATACTCCTTCCTCTCTTTCATCATCTTGCATTGGCAGGCGGCAATATGCAGTTGCTCCCGCTGCCACCGCGCCGCCGTCTCCTTCCACTCTTGTTCATACTTCTTCATGGCGTCTGGTGGCTTCACCACGCGGGACAGCTGCTTGAAGCTGAAATAACTCGTCTTCAGTGAGGAAGACCTCGGGCTCACCGGTATCAGGGTTTGTGAGGGCGTACATTGGCGGAGGTGCTGGTTGAGTTGTTGTTGGATCGTCGTCGACAACTCCCTGTAGGGGCAGAGGGAATTGTTGCAGTGTCTGGTGCAGTTCTTCACCAGTGATAGGGCCGTCTTCCTCATGCTGCATGGTGGTACGGCCTCCAGTGATAGCTCCATTGGCTGCGGCGTCGTTGGAGGAGTCGGGGTTGACAAGCGTGGCGGAGGAGTCGTTGACGAGGGTAGAGAGGAGTGCGAGCTGGTCATTGCGTCGAGTAGAGGACATGGAGTGAATGGATGATGGGGACTTAGCACGATGGGATGTGACCCTTATATGTGTTTCCCTGTCGGGGTTGGAATGTTTGAACTCCTGAACAGCGTCATCGGCAAATACGTCATCCTTATCTATCCACTGGTTATCAGAGTCCGGGTATCCCTTCCATTTTACCAGGTATTGGAGCCGACGTCTTCTGCCAAATCGCCGAGAGTCTAGAATCTTTTTGACCTCATATTCTTCTTTGTTATCGACCAAATCAGGTGGTGGGCGCTGATAGTTTGGTCCGTGCATGAGTGTTTCGTGATAAGGTGTGAGAAGATCTATGTGGAAGACATCATGGATGCTCCACTGTGTGGGAAGTTCAAGGCGATAATTGACAGGGGACATCACCTGGACAACCTTAAATGGTCCATGCCTTTTGGCAGCTAGCTTTGTGGTTGGCTGGTGCGTGCGTAAGTGGTGTCCTTCTAACCACACGAGGTCTCCTTCTTTGAACCTGGGCGTATCTTTGTGCTTGACCCATGACTTCTGCGCCCTGAGCATGCATGAGAACGCACGCTGTTGCGCTTGCTTGAACTGGTCCAGTCTCAGGGACACTTGTGGGATAGGGGAAGGTCTATCGGTCCAATCAGCGTGAGGGTTGAACCCTGATAAGAGAAAGAAGGGTGACTCCTGCATGGTCTTGTTTGGCCAGTTATTATGCGTGAATTCCGCCATAGGTAGATAACAGACCCAATTGTCCTGTCGTTCATTTACCCAAAAACGGAGATATTGTTCTAGCCATTGGTTCGTTCGTTCTGATTGGCCGTCTGTCCTGGGATGATAAGCGGTTGAGATATTTTGGCTGATGCCAAGGATTTTGCATATCTCCCGCATGAACTTGGATGCGAAGCAGGGATCTCGATCACTGATAACACGCGAGGGGAGTCCAAATCGTGGGAAGACATGAGAAACATACAGGGCGGCCGTTCCTTCAGCTGTTATTTCCTCATTGCAGGGAATGAAAACAGCAGCTTTAGTGCAGTCGTGATCTGTTATTGTTAGAATAGAGTCGTATCCGCGAGAGACAGGGAGTTTGGTAATGAAGTCCACTGCGATAGTCTCGAATGGCAGGGCTTCCGGTTTAGCGTAAATGGGTTGTAGGGGTGCTCTGATAGGTCGGAGGTTGACTTTATGTCTCTGACATTCTGCACAACCCTTGACGTAGTCCATAACGTCGTTCTCCATGTGCGGCCACCAGTAGTGTTGCTCAGTGAGTTGGAGGGTGTGTTTGATGCCCGGGTGACCGTAGACGGGGGAGTCGTGGTGAGCGGCAATAATGGTGCGCTTGTCGTGGATTCCACAGGTCACTACTCGGCGTCCATCCTTGTACCATGTCCCTTCGATGTCTTTTAGTCTGTGAGCGTCCACCCAAGGTTTCAACTTAGCTATGTCTTGTTCGTAAATGGGGCGTTCCGGAGTCATTTCTACCGGTAAGATCTCGGGTCTCCAGTGTGGGTGTCGCGGTTCTTCTAGCATGGTAGCGCGCGCGAAGACGCTTTCTGGTAGTACCGTTATTCCTTCGTTGTCGTTTTCCCCCTGATTGTAGTCTGGTCTCCGTGACAGTGCGTTAGCACGGCCGTTAGAAGTTCCCTTAATGTGGTGAATCTCGAAGTCGTATTCTGAGAGTTTGAGCACTTCCCTGGCTATACGCCTACTAATCTTCTGTGGCAATTTCCAGTATTGTAGATTGAGGTGGTCCGAGAATACTTTGATCTTGTGGGGGGAGCCTGCCAAAAGAGGTCTCCAATGACGAAAGGCTTTGACGATTGCTAGAAGTTCAAGGTCATAAATATCGTAGTTCCTCTCGGCTTCGTTGAGGGTGGATGAATAGTAGCCGATAGGGTGTCGTTTGCTGTCTGCTTTTCGTTGAAGAAGGACTGCACCCGTGGCGAAACCGGACGTGTCAACTTCTAATTCGAATTGTTGAGTGAGATCTGGATGCGCTAAGACAGGTTTGCTAGTGATGAGGGTTTTAAGGTCCTGGAACACCTTTTCTTCCTCATTTCCCCAACGCCATTCAGTGTCTTTACGCGTGAGTTTGTTGAGTGGTCGTGCTTTGGTTGTGAATCCTTGTATAAAAGGTCGGTAAAAATTGCAAAATCCAAGGAAAGAGCAGACGTCCTTAACCTTGGTTGGCGTTGGCCAGTCTTTGATACCCGAAATTTTGATGGGGTCCATGCGTGTCACCCCCTTTTCAAGGATTACCCCCAGGTAATCCATACGTGGGGAGTGGAAAAGACATTTCTTGAGTTTGTAATATAGATCGTGTTCTGCGGATATGCGGAGAACGTCTTTGACTGCTTCAATATGGTCTGGTAAAGAGTGATTTAGTCCTGTAGTGATACCAATGTCGTCCATGTAAACCTGAATGACTGTTCCTCGCTTTTCATGCTTTGCAATGGTGTCTCTGAAGATGAAGTTCATCATGGTCTGGAACGTCGCCGGAGAGTTGGTTAGGCCAAAAAACATCACTGTTGGTTCAAATAATCCATATCGTGTTTTGAACGCTGCCTTTTCCTCGTCTCCCTCTTTGATGCGCACATTGTTATATCCCCACTGAACATCAAGTTTGGTGTAGATATGAGCGTTGCTAAGGTCCATAATGAGGTCTGAGATAAGAGGGAGTGGGTATTGATTGCGAATGGTTACGGCGTTGATCTTTCAGTAGTCTTGTACGGGTCGTAACTTCCCATCCTTCTTTTTGATGAAGAAGAAGGACGAGGCGTATGGAGATTTAGAAGGTCGTATGTACCCCTTCTTGAGCTGCTCGTCAATCCATTCACGTAATTTCTTATCCTCTTCTTGAGTCATGGGGTATATTTTGCAATCAATTGCGTCGGCTGTTCCCAGTTTGAATTCTATGGCGTGATCCCAAGGCCTACTGGGTGGAAACCTGTCTGATGCTTCCTCACTGAAGAGGCGTTCAAATTCGTGATATTCAGGAGGTAACTCAGCTTTGGTGACGTATTGTTGGGCAGCGATGGCGAGGTCAGTGGCCGTGGCCCTGATTCGGCATCCCTCTTCGAATTGTTGCCGTTGCTCGTCTGTAATAACACAGGAGTGTACTATTTCGTAATCGTCATTCTGGACAGTGGCTGTTGCAACAACCGGCGTTGTCTTGATATACGGATTAGTGGATCGAATAATAATAGGGAGCATGTCTTTGTGTATAGCGGCTTGTGACCATTTAATATGTGGGTCGTAGATGGTGAGCCAAGGGTATCCGAGAACTATATCTTTGTTGCCAATGTCTGTAATAAGGAAACGGATTTCCTTATGAATGCCTTTAGTTTGGACGTCGACATCGGTATAGTGAGTGATACACCCCGACTTGTTTTCTGTGTTATCAATGTTCCATATTTTCTTTGGGATGTCGAGTTGTTTGGTCCCAAGCCCCATCCTTTTCGCGAAGGAGGGTCTCATGAAGCAATGGGTTGCTCCTGAGTCGACTAGTGCTCATATGTCGGCCATTGCGTAACTGGTGCAAATCGATACTGGAACTCTCATAGAACGATAGCAAGTCATGATTACACTGTTACAATTAACTGCCCTCACCCAGGCCGATGGGTTCAGGCGTCCTGAAAACCCTCCTTTTTCCACAATTGTTGGAGGATAATGTCCTTCACGTCATCCGATTCTCCTGCCACTCTGTAAAGCCAATCACTGGCGCGCTGTTGAGGGGGTACATCCTGAACCGCCCTAGTAGCGACTTCTGGTTCTTGTTGATGGTAGTCAGTATCGATATAGCGACTAGTTGATGCCTGGGGTTGATACCCTCCTCGCGGTTGCCTACAGTCATGGGCCATATGTCCATCCTTTCCACAATTATAACAGGTAACTGGCCTTTGGTTATTGCGTCCTCCCCCTCTTTGGAGGAATCCTCCCCTTGGTCGATATGGGGGACGGGGAGCAAGTATATCTTCTGCTCCTGCAAGTCGCCCTCGAATTCGATCTGCAGACGTATCCATTGCGTTTGGATCTCGGGGTAGGTTCCTTGGTTGCCAGGAACTTCTCGGCGGCCCCTGCCATTGTCGCTGTTGGCGTTGTCGCCCTTGTCCTTGCCCTGGTGGCACCCCTTTATTTAACACTGCTTTGAGATGAAGATATTGTTGTTGGCGAGTGGTAGCGGCTTCTTTCCACTTGCGGTAATTGCGGGGATTATCAAGGGTGTAGACCTTTTCATACAGGTCTTTTGGTAACCCACTTGCGAACAGATCCAGCATCTGCGGATCGTCAAGTTGATATTGAGCGTGGCATATTAGTTGCTCAAACTGGGTGCAATACTCATCTAGATTGCCACCGATCATCTTGACTCCTTTCTTAAGCTCGTATTGAGCTTGCTCTTGTTCCATGGTATTGCGGAAGCGTTGCATGAAGCTGCGCGTTACTTCGTTCCATAATCCTTCACTCATACAGGGTATCCCAGCTTGTATCTGGCCATTGAGCCAGGTGAGCATAGCTAATACCCACTCGCTAACATTGACGCCTTTAATATAGGATAGGAAGAGTAGGGCGCGTCGATATGGTGTAGCCATAATGCCTTCGTCAGCATTCATGCCCCAGTAGACATGCCATTGAGTGAGGAATGCTTCGACTTTCGCGCGTTCTCCATCGAATACTGTTGGTGCTTCGCCAGCTAATTTGTTACTTGGAAGAGGAACAACGGGACCTGCACCTGGTAATCCTCCTCCTGGTGGTCCTCCCGGGAATCCTCCAGGGAATCCTCCGAATCTGGGTCCTCCAGATGGGGGTCCCCCTCCTGGTAAATCATTAGGAGGTCCTCCTCCACCACTAGGGGGGTCAGCTACGTCCGGCCCGATGGCACGGTGAATGGCTACATCGTTGTCAGTCATTCGGTGACCGGTATATAGGTTGATTGGAGCCAAGTTGGCTCGTGATTCTTCTGCAATATGTCTTTGCTCCTCCAGGGCTATTTGGTCCCTCGCTTCGATGGTGAGCTGTGCTTCTTCTTGCGTGATAGTAGTCATTGCCATTGCAGCTGCAGGGCTGTGAATATGGATTACTTCTGGTTCAGCTTGGTGAATGGTTAGAGATTCAGTTCGTCGTATGATGTGTTCGCCAATAGCCCCTAGACTGGTGTCTTCTGCTGGCATAGTTCCTTGGCTTGGTGATTGCTGACTGTCAGAGGCTTCTTCTCCGCTAATTCCTTCGTCAGTGTGTTCTTGTGCTTGTCCGTCAATGGGACCATAATCTGCGTGGCTATTGAGTTCTCACGCGTCAATGTCGCAGTTGTAATTCCTTCCTGCTGGTCGTACAATATCCCAGCGATGATCTATGGGGTTCCAAGTAACCTCGGTCCAACAAAGGTGGTCGAAATTAAACTCAACGGGTCGGAAACGGTTCGGACTGTTGAATTCCACAAAGTACCCGTTGTCTTCTCCTCATTCTCTCCACTGGGCCGCTCCTAAGAATCTTGTTGGTACGTTGCGATCTCCTCGTCGTTCAATATGATAGGGACGGAAAGACGTCCACTGGTCTCTGGTTGAGTACGCCACGATGAGGATCTTGGTCTTAATGTTACGCTCCACCGGCATTAGTCCGACTTGGACTCTAGACAGGCGTAATCGACTTAGCGAATAGGTGGCAAATGGGGATCATGTGTCAACCCAATGTGAGCTGAACAGGGGCACACTGGCACACGCTGCAGCAAAGATGTGAAAGACACTATCCCTTGGTGGATAGGAACAGAAGCACCCCTTAGTCGAAGACTAAGGCGGACAAGAGACGAGTCAAGATGGTGGATTGAAGAAGACCAAGATGGGGACTCTTGGTCTTCTAGGTCAACTACTTATACAGATACACGTGGGCTTTAAAGTGCCGCTGGAATAGTAAGTAACCAGTAGCGTAACTAGCTCGAACCCTAGTACCGCTATCCTAGGAATGAGTCATACATGAGTCACAATCACATGCGAACTACTATGCTGACTGATGTGAAGTAAGAGTCCATGACTAATATCAATATCGGACCATAGTCATAACCGGTCATGAGTCGTGTGTAATGAGTCATTGAGTCCATACTGTAACAGGTATGTTGGTGTGCAGCAACACTGGTGAGGCCACATTGAAGAGTGCTGTCGCTGACGGTGTTGGTGCAGGTGCAGGTGAGAAAGCTGATGGCGGTGGTGACAGGGTGGGACTGGGTTGAGGAGAGGAGGTGTTCCGAGTCTCTTCATTTGGCAGATGCTTTGACCGGGTGAAGTCAAAACTGGTGAGTCTTGACTGGCTTTGCATTGCACGCCAATGTTTGGGGTGGCGCTGACTCTGTGCAGACTTTGCAGCGACATCAGGCCCAAACGAGGGGGCTTTCCTGTGCCCTTCTTCCCATTATGAGGTGAGTACAAGCACACCAATGTGTTTACTTGAACTGACCATTCTTTGTGCTCACTTTCTTCTGCTCCTGTCTTGGCTTCCAATCTTGATCACATGGATCATTGTCTTGAAGGTCCGAAAGCATGTGAATCATACAGTCATTGAAGGCCTCACTGCCGACCTCCTCTGTGTCGTCTTCAGGGTCCCAGTGCTCATCCAAAGCTTCTCCATCAAGTGGTGATGGCTTTGTACTGGCATGTGGGTCCCACTCATCTTCACCATAATCGTCTTCCAAGTCTGAGTCCAAGTCTGTTTCTTCAGCAAGAGCTGGTGGGCATGGGCTCAGGGAGTGTGCTTTCCTCTCCTCATCATGTGCTGTTTTCGTTTTTTTGCTCTGGGGACAATTGCGACGCTGATGGTGGCTCATGAGGTGTTGGTGGATCAGTCATGTGCTGACTCAAACACGGGATTTACACAGGCTGTATTATTGTTCCGAATACATTTGGTGCCGCCAGAATGTGTGCATCACACTCAGATGAATTAAACGAATCAATTAAGCCTAATTTTGAGCCCTGGGCACCAAAATTTGGGGGGTGGCCAACTTTTCGAGGGTGTAACTTAATAAATTGCTTTTTTCGAGTGAACCACTGCACCACGTCACTCAGCATGATAACCACTTTATCTCTGACCACTTTCACATTGATTCCAGGTGTTTTCAGAGTCGTAAAAAAAAGTCACCAAAAATTGTCAAGTTTGAGTGTCCAGCACTGTAGAACAAAGGAAAGTACAAAGGCGTTGAGTACAACACTGAGTCTGGATCTATGATATCATAAGGTACAGTGATGTCATACATGATGCAATGATAAGCACTAGATTGTACAGATCAAAATGTAAGTAATCTACAAGTCCAATTAATCTAATCTAAAGCAGTCCATGCTGCAAGTCTGGTCCATATGAGCCACTAAGTGTGCAAGGGTCACTTATCAACACTTGCCACATCACTTGTTGGGCTGGTGACCTGCACTCTGGCAATGGTAGCAGTACCGCTTGGTCCAAGGGCAGTTGAAGCTGTGATGGTAGCAACTATCACAGCGCCAGCACTGGTCTCCATTGCAATTTTCCTGGAGGCGAGGCATTTCTACAGGTCCTCCAGGGCAAGGGGGAAAGAAAAGGTCTTGGTGACGGAAGAGGCGAGGTTGCTTCCATGTGTCAGCATAGTGTTCTGCAATCTGGGTATAGGCATGAGCAGCTTCCAGCCATCCACACACTCCATCAAGTTCTGATATGGTGTTAAACAGCAGTCCATGGACTCAATTGCATTGGGCCTGCAAATTGGTGGACTGCCTCTGGAGAGTAGCCTGTTGTTCCAAACAGTGGTGAAGGCAAGAGATCTCTGCATCTAGCTGTGGGGAGTTGAGATCCCACAGTGCCTCATCTACAGCATACACCTGAGGGTCATCATGTGAGAGTCACTGCATCTGATCATCTGACATGACTTGTGGCATAGCCCCTGGGAGACTATCCAGGTACACAGGCTCTCCATAGACAGGCTGTTCTCTGCCCATACAGCCCTTCACATCTTGGTTACCAGTGTAGGCAATGTACTTGGCCAGAACTTTAGTACTGTCAGGCTGGTTGATATAGTGGGGGTGGAAGTGAGCTGAGGTTTCTATGTTTGGGAAGAAGGGGAGGCCTGGGTGGTCATCATCTTTGTCTGGTTCATCATTGGCAGTGGCAGCTACATGCTCATAGTTAATAGGGGCATCCTCTAGTGGAGGCATCAACAAGTGGGAAATCACAGAGACTGGGGGAGAGTCAGGAGGAGGGGTGGAAGGAGGGAATGGAGGAGGAGTAGCAGTTGGTTCAGGAGGGGGATGTCATGGACGCTCTATTTTCACCCTATTTTTCCATATTTTTATGGATCTATTTGGTGAAGATACGAGTCTCCAAGTGTTGTGCTCAAACATCTAAGTCCTTATCATTAGATGTGATAAGATGGTTAGTCACGTGATGCCAACATGTGCACCCACAAGCATGTGACCCTGGGATAGTAACTTCCTTATTGGATACTACTCCTTTAGGTCACTTTCCTTGTTAGTAAAGTAGTTTCTTATTGGATGATAAGCAGGGAAGGTTCTAGATAGTTCTAGACTACATTGTCATAGGGTTGTGACTCATAGATAAGGACACATCACTGTTCTGTCAGCCTTGATGACCATGCTGTTGATAAGTGACCCTTGCACACTTAGCAGCTCATATGGACCGGACTTGCAGCATGGACTGCTTTAGATTAGATATACAGGACTTGTAGATTAGATATTATTTGATCTGTACAATCTGGACTTATCATTGCATCATACATGACATCACTGTACTTCTATGACATCATACATCCGGACTCTGCACTGTATATTGCCTTTGTACTTTCCTTTGTTCTGTACTTAGCTTTATCCTTATTATGATGTCACTATGATATCATTTGCTTCTGGACTCTCCTTATTCTTTCTTCCCTTGTTCTCAGAACATCCACTCCTTTGTCCATTTGTAGAACAATACTTCCTTGTACTGCATGACTTAGTGTTACATCCCTTGTACAGTGTCACTACCAGAAAGTGTATAAGTAGAGTACCATGTACGCTCCTGGTCCACATCAGTTCTCACTGCTTGTGTGCCAGACACTATCTTGCTTCACCTGCTAAGACCTCCCTCTGCTGCTATCCAGTTGCCACTTGTATCTCACCACAGTCTCCCTTGTCACTGTGAGTACAGGTCTGTCTTTGCTGTTCATCACATGCATCAGTCAGCACAATAGATAAGGCTATTATTAGATATGATGCGTCAGTGTAACGCCACTACTGGGGCGTTAGGTATGACCTGTACCAAGTCAGTCAAACAGCGGTAGCGCAAACTCTGAGGTTTGGCTTCAGTAGAATGATGCACAAGGATCACAAGGATGTAAGTCACTTGGACTGTAGAGGAAGGCTAAGATGTGAAGGTCCAGTGAAAGGTAGGGGGTCATGAGATGGGGAAGTGCACAAAGGTGTTTGCGTTAGACAAGTGTAGTTATTACACAAGAAGTCTAGTCTACCGTACAAGCTAGGCATGACTAGGTTTAAATGGGCATTAGGCTGTATGGCCACTGCAAACAGATGGTGACATCGCTGAATCAGGGGATAAAGGGATAAGCATAAGGAGAACAAAGGGATGATCATAATGGGAACAAAGGCAAATCATGTGGGGATGCGCGTGAGTGAGAATGAAACGGAAACTAGCACATGTCAAGCTTTATCAGAAGGAAACATTGATAAGCAGGGTGCACGATAGGAACCGGGTAATTGTAAAGTCCGCGTTATCGTACAGGGCTCGTAGAGTATCAGGGATGGGATAGTGAAAGAGAAGAGAACGAGTCCAAAGACGAAGGTTTGTAGCAGTCAGCATCTGACTCATTACTATTACACATACCTTTAGTAACAACGTTCAGTAGTAATTCAAACTCAGCTGCAGCATAGTATATAAACCCACATGTAGCATGCTGAGTGGAACCAACTTGTCCTCTTGGTTCTCCACTCAGGTGCACATTTCATTGTACTTCCCTCACTCTTCTCCAATATTAACTTGTCCTCTTGGTTCTCCACTCAGCATGCCACAGTGTGATCACCTGACCTTTGGACTTGTATAAAGTCCTCATGTGTGTCTACTCTCTGCTGTGACTGTATGTTTGGCACGTGACTTGTCTCCGCACTAGGCTTGGGTGTGCTACTAGTTCAGTTCACTTAGGGCCTGTCCAGTGCACACATTGCCCCACAGCACACCTGCCAAAAAAAAAAAGTCACCCCTAATGTGCACTAGGGGGCAAACCTGCTGTTCGGTGCACATTGCTCCAAGGGGTTGGCATTAAGGCTCCTCAGAGCAGCCCTATCAAATCAGAGCAACAAAAATACCTGTTTATTTCTTTTGATTCTCTGCTCCAACATTGTGACTGTGACCATGTACACCATTAGTAATATGTGTATCCAGACCATATTTTTTTTTTGATCATTCTACATCATTATTGGCCTATGGGAACAGCATGGGATTACAGTATATGACAACAGAATGATGCAGTCTCCCTCTCTCCCACCTATAACATGAGAGTTCACTAATAAAACTTTATCATAAGGGTGTATTGAGGTGTAATATGTCACCTTACAGACTACTGTAACATCTCACACCTCAGATTTGCCCACAAATTGGATTGCTGCTGTTGGGGCAGGAGCAGATGTAGGAGTGATAGGAGGCTGCATGTACACCCTGAGCTTGATCGAGCTTGATCATTGACTGTGATTGCCAGCAGACATGAAGTGCAAGGGTATTGATAGTCATGCAGGTGACACTTGTCATAACACATGGTGAAAACAAAAAAAAATTATTTCTTCCTTGATTTCTTCTGGAGCTGAGAGGTGTTCGGAGATTTGGAGCAGACATTTCTGTCACTCCATAGGGCCTCATTACCCCACCCAGGGTAATCCATTATCACTTTGCAACCTGTGGCCAGATTCTTTTGCCGGACAGGCCCTTACCTTCTCTTGGTCTAGTTGTCATGATAAGTCATACCGCTACAGGGGAGACAAGGAGGACCTAGGGACTAAGTTGGGATGCCCATTGAAACTTTCCAACAGTGCAACCAGTGCCAGGTTGACATCCATGGTGGTTTGTTGTTCTGGGGTTGGGGGTTGAGAGAAGAACCCTCGTTCTATGGAGTGTTCAATGAGGGCTTCAACAGAGGAGGAGCGAGAAGGCATTGTGTGCAAAGGTGTGAGAGTAGAGGAGTGGGGATGTTTTCCTCCCAGTTTTGCACTTCTTATATGTGAGGAGGGCACTCCTTTGGCATTCAGGTGTAGTTGGAAGAAGTCCTGAATTGCTTCAGGTGCTGATACATTTTCCTCCATTTCCCATGAGTTGTCACTGTCAGGGAAGCCCTTCCATTTGATGAGGTAATGAAGTTTATGTCATTGCCCCTTCTTGGCAGAGTCTAGAATTTTTTCTACTTCCCATTCTTCTTCTCCATTTATTATGTCAGGTGGAGGTTGTGGGAAGTTTTCTCCATGGAGCAGTGTTTCCTTATATGGTGTAAGTAGGTTGGCATGGAACACAGGGTGAATCTTCCATTGCAGGGGTAGGGCAAGTTCATAGTTGACCAGTGACAGGACTTTGGTAATTTTGAAGGGTCCATGTTGTTTGGGGGCTAGTTTGGCAGTTGGATGACTAGTCCTTATGTTTGTTCCTTCTAGCCACACCATTTCTCCTTCTTTGTATGGTTCAAACTTGAAGGGCTGCTGTGCTAGGGAATCTTGTGCTTTCTTTAGGTTGTCTTGTGCTTCCTTCCTTTTGTTCTTCAGTTCTTCAAGACATTGTTCTACACTTGGAACTGGTGAGGGTTTTGGTGTCCATGTGGTGTGTAGGAGTTTTCCCATAATTAGTTCAAATGGGGGAATCTGGGTTGTAGCATTGGGCCAGGAGTTATGAGCAAATTCTGCCATTGGTAACCAGGTTACCCAATCGTCCTGTCTTGCATTACACCAAAACCTTAGGTACTGTTCTAACCATTGGTTTGTTTGTTCTGACTGTCCATCTGTTTGTGGGTGGTATGCTGTTGAGATGTTCTGTTTGATATCTAAGGCTTTGCAGAGGGCTCTTGCAAATGTTGATGTAAATTGTGGGTCTTGATCAGAAATGACCTTCTTGGGAAGGCCATAGTGGCAGTAGATGTGTTGCAAATAGAGTTGTGCGACTCTGGCTGCATCTATTGTTTTCATTGCAAGGGATAAATAAAGCTGCTTTTGAACAATTATGATCTGTGACTGTGAGGATTGTGTCATAGCCTTTTGACTTGGGTAATTTGATGATGAAGTCCATGCTGACAGTTTCAAATGGTTCCATCATCTGTCCAAAAATGGGTGAAAGGCTTGGCTTCTTTGGGTGGGTGTTGACTTTATTGGCTTGGCATGCTGCGCATCCTTTGACATATTCTTCCACATCTTTCTTCATGCCAGGCCACCAGTAGTCCCATGTTATCAGAGCCATTGTGTTTGAAATTCCAGGGTGTCCAGCGCTTGGAAGGTCATGAAAAGCATGAATTACCCCCCTATTAAGGTCATTGTTCCCTGCAACAACCAAGTGCTCATCTTTCCAGTGGAGCCCTGAGTGTTCTTTTAGGTTATGGGCATCTATCCAGGTTTAGATACATTCATGATCTAGGTTTTGCATGACATAAGCCCATAGTTTCTTGTTCTTGTGGCAGTTCCTTTGTGGCCTTGACAAATAGTTCTTCCAGAAAGACTGTTACATCAGAGTTGTCATGGGAACCATCATCATACTCTGGTAGCAATTGACTAATCGCAGACTTCTCACATGTTGGTCCATTTAGACTGTTTTACCACAACTCAACTCCAAACTCCAGACACTGTATTTTAAAATATCATTTCATGTCTTTTCTATTAGTACAAATGAATACAAAATAAATAATGCATAAACAATGCATTTTGGTGTGGAATTGTGGAATGTGAGTGCAAGGGAGGGGGGAACAACCCCAATGTTCTCCTCATCATGTCCACCACGTTTGAAATCCCCATCAGTCCTCCCATTATCAAAAACCTTCGCATGTTCCGGACTCCTGGATCTGACAGGTGGCTAACTGAAGACCCCACTATGTCACACCAGTACAGGAGCATTATGCATGACCAGAAGTGTGGGAAGATGACACTGGAGTGGGCAAATGAGGAGGAGTTCCTGGCTTGGCTTGCAGCCGAAGAGTCGGATAAGACTATTGAGCTAGTCGTGAGTCATGTCACACATTCTGATTCACCGCTCTGGCAGGCCCGATGTATCTTGAAGTGCTCATGGGAATGGACGGGTGGCAGGAGCAAATCTGGCACCACTGCATCCAAGGGGTGGGACAGGAAGATCCCATCAAAGAAGACTGGTTGCCATTGTGGTGAACTCACTGTCACTCGACAGCGAGGGATACGGTTGAAGATGACGGCGGGCGAGGTAGAGACGGAGAGAGCGTTGAAGGGGGCGAAGAGGGGGCGTCTTGGCTCAAAGAAGATAGTGGCGCACACAAGGTGGGGCACTCGAAGGAGCTGAGAGGCAAGAGAGGAAGATGTCACAAGTGGACAGTCTGAGGGACTGTCCGATAGATTGAGCTAGCTTATATACTACAGGGGGTGGTCTGTGCGTAACTTTAGGGCAGGCTTAGGGCCTGTCCACGGGTGCTGCGCAATACTGCGGATTGGAACATTCCAGAGACAGGTTATTAATACTGTCCAATCAGAATACAGGATAAGCATGGTACGACTGCGCCGCAGTCGATGGCGCCATATTGCACCATAGTGGCGTGATTCCGCAGCAGCTGCGAAACCCGTGATTAGATCACATGTTCCTTGTGACTTGGTTGATTATCTTCGTTGATCGATAAACTATCAATCGTTGATTGATACACGTGCATGTGCACATGTGACTTGGAAAGACAGAGTAATCACGTGACGCATCACGTGATCGTCGGAGAGCGAAATTCAAACTCCGATTTCGGATTTCCCCTTTAGGAAGCTGATGACGTAAGCCCGGTCCGGTCCGGTCCGGTCCTAAGCGCCCTGAGTCACGACCAGGTTTATAGGTTCGTGACAGCCATTGTCAGCTAACCATCAAACTTTATTGGCACACTGAGACCATTCTGGGGAAGTACGAGAACAAGCACAATCACCCACTTGGCGATGATAATCTGCAGTTCACCTGGCTGTCAGACAAGACCAGAGACTTGGTCATGGAATTAGTTCATGTTGGGGTAGATACAAAGGCGATTGTGAGTCCTGCACCTATCCCAATCCCACCCGTTAGTTGACGGTGTCCACCCTAGCTGAAATGCGTGCGCGAGTCTACTAAACAGACAGATCGTGATCATTACATTACAACACAGGACATCAATCGCATCTGCCAGATTGTTGAGAATGAGGAGATTTGTCTCGATGACAATGACGCAGTCTTGATTAAAGTCTGGGCCACCCAGCTCCAAGAAGCTGGTGCCAAGATAATCTTGAAGGATAGGATTGACACACCCCCCCCAGATCTAGACTATCTCCAGATACCTTTATCATGTGCTTACAGACTGAGTTCCAGAAGTCTCAATTCAGGGAAATTGGGAATAATTTTATTTCTATTGATGCTACCTATAACACTACACAATATACTGGGCTGCAGCTATACAGTCTGGTGGCCAGGGATTGCTGGGGACATGGTATGCATTGTGTCGCTTCCACTTATAAAATTCACTAATTCTGTTTGACAGGTGTCCCTGTCGCCTGGATGCTATTGTCAAGCAGGACAGAAGCGACAGTGGAAATTTTCCTTAATTTTGTAAAGACACGTAGTCCCAACATAACGCCAGCAATTATCATGAGTGATCGCGACAAGGTGCAGATGAATGCGATCAATACCGTATACCCAGAATCAAAATTGCTACTGTGCTGGTGGCACATGCTGCACGCGATCTGGATGCACTTCCGCACAGAAGAATTCCTGAAAGGTTGGGAACACATCCAGGAATGGGTGAAGACCTTGGATCAGTCAAAGTTTGATTCCACCTGGGAGTGGATTCAGACCGATTCCTTGGTCCCACAGAGCCTGGTTGACTATCTCAAGACAAACTGGATGAACATCGTGCTGCTTTGGTCAGGAACACTAAGGCAACAAAGGACCATCTATCAAGAGGGGGACACCAATATGCTAATAGAATTGTAAGAATACTATCGCGCCAGAGATTAGTGAGATCGCTCATTATCTTTGTTATCTAGCTACCACCATGTACTGAAATCACACTGGCTAGATGGGAAAAGAAATCGGTGTGCTGACCACCTGGTCCACATGCTAGTGGTCGACATGCTCCCTCAATATGAAATCCACTTTCTTTGGCAGAGAAAACAATTTGAAGGTGCAGATCTAGCCAAGAAGCAGCACATGGATATTTTTGCGCGAGCGCCGGAAATGAGCGCCAACTCCATCCAGTGTCTTGGTAACAAGCGCTTCTATGTGCGATCATTTTCAGACCTGTCAAAAATGTATTTGGTTGATCTCGGCAACAATGCTTCATTGGACTTGTCAGAAAATTACCTGATCAAACATGGCAAGGACAAGTGCGACTGTCCAGACTGGCCCAGAGCCCGGCTATGCAAGCACATTGCCACCGTCACACATTTCTCTTCAGATGGTACCATTCAGATTGCATGCACAGCACCAGAGCCAGACTGGCTCAAACCTGAGGTCCATGAGGGCCCACAGGACACACAAAGCGACGTGAACCCGCCCTCCAATGCAAGCACAGCCATTTTAGAAAACTTAATTACTGTCTCTAGAGAGTACCTAAGTGATGGCCTGCCTTCATCACCAGGGACCGTCCAGAGTCTTCGGCTGGTGGAGTCGTGTCTCATGGCTGTAATTCAAAACTCGTGCGCTTCCCAGAGTCCACTCCCCGATAGGGAAGACCTCCCACCTAATCAGCATACCTGGACTGAGACTGCCGAGCGAATGGGGGCAAAGCAACAGAAGAGATCATATCCCACCAACTCATCGCCCAGTGCTCCAGCAGCTGAACGAATTGGGAAGCTCAATCACAAGCAACCCCACATGAAGAACACTGACCCCTACAGTGGAGGGCTTCAATCTGGCAAGGATGTTGCCCCAGATGCGTGCACCGCAGCTCAGACACAGACGCACGTGCCCACGTCGCTACCACAACCGATGCCGCAGAGGCGCCTCCCTCTCAGCCCAGCAAACGTTGCAAGTGCGCTAGTACCCCACTGCCGCCTCCTTCTTCTGCGCCTGTGCCCTTGGCTCCATTTGTGTGGCACCCCACGAACACTGCTTACCCTCTGCATACTCTCAGGTCCCTGTATCACGCAACATACCCTATGTACTGGCATTATGGCCACTTCCCCCCCTCCCAACCTTACTACCCTAGCACACAGTAGATTACACACTAGAATATCGACTTGTAAAAAAAACGCGTACTTGTTTTGATTAGTTAATGTAATTCCTTTTTAGTGCTTTTCTCAATCACCTGACTTGAACCAAAAAAGTGTTCATGTGATCAAATTTATTAGCTAACTATTTGACTTATTTTCGATTGTGTAATGAAGAAAACAAATTGTTGAAGCGGAGGCTCAATTCAAGTTTGATGGGGGAACGGACTGGCATGTGGGAAGTCTGTGAAGAATACACAACTTACTCTGGTCTTCTTGACAGGGCACTGCCTGGGCATTCTTGGAGCCAGCAATGTGGTGGAGCTCTATATCAAATTTGGAGAGTTCCAGGACTTCTCGCACTACCCATCGGCTGATTTTGTAGGGTTCTTTCCAATATTGGAGGTTTGCATGATCTGTGTACACCACTACCTTATGAGGGGAGCCTGCTAGATATGCCTGCCAGTGTTGTAGAGCCTGCACAATGGCCAGCAATTCTTGATCATAGATGTCATAATTTTGTTCTGCTGGTCCAAATGTCTGGGAGTAATAGGCCACTGGGTGGCGAATTCCTTGGTTATCCTTTTGGTAAAGCACCCCTCCATTGGCAAATTGGAATGCATCCACTTCCACTTCAAATTGTTTTTCCAAATCCAGTTGAATAAGCACAGGTTCCTTTCCAAGCAGGGTCTTGAGTGTGTCAAATGTCTTTTGACAGTCTTCTGTCCATTCCCATTTGGTGTCCTTTTTAAGGAGGTTGTTAAGGGGATGGGCAATCATGGAGAATCCTTGGATGAAGTGGTGATAGAAGTTTGCAAATCCTTGAAAGACACAGACTTCTTTGGTTGTTGTTAGAGTGGGCCAGTCACGTATACCCTGAACCTTAATTGGGTCCATTCAGACCCTCCCTTTTTCCAATATAATGCCCAGGTACTCTATACACCTAACCTCAAAGGCACATTTTTCCAGTTTTAGGTAGAGATCATGTTCCTCTAGGCATTCTAGAACTTGATGGACCACCTTGTGGTGTCTTTCCAGGTCATCAATAGTGGCAATAAGGATGACATCCATGTAGATTATGACTTCTCTGGTTAGGAGCATGTCATGGAAGATTACATTCATCATGGTCTGAAATGTGCTTGGCAAGTTGTGATGAACAGCAGACATAGACAGTATACTCACAGTGGCAAAGAGACTGTGGTGAGATATACTTGAGTGCTGGAAGCAGAGGTTGACAGGGAGGTTGCAGGGAAGCAAGAGAGTCTGGCACACAAACAGTGAGAACTGATATTATACATTGGAGGGTAGAAAACATACCTGGCACACAAACAGTGAGAACTGATGTGGACCAGGAGCATACATGGTATACTACTTATACTGTTTACAGGAGTGACACTACTACAAGGAATGTAACATAGGGTCACATAGTACAAGAGACATTGTTCTACATGTGGACAAAAAGGAATGTACAAATGGAGAACAAGGAGCATAAGAACAAAGAAAGTCCAGACTAAGATGATATCATAGTGACATCACAATAAGGATATATCTAAAGAGAGAACAAAGGCGTAGTACAATGACAGTTCTAGAGGAGTCCACATGATGTTGTGGTACAGTGATGTCATAGATAAGAAAATACAAGGTGTCCAAGATTGTACAGATCAGTATCTAATCTACAAGTCCTGTATATCTAATCTAAAGCAGTCCATGCTGCAAGTCCAGTCCATGTGAGCCACTAAGTGCACAAGGGTCACTTATCAACAAGTTGGTGAGGCCAAAGAGCATGACATGTGGTTCAAACAGCCCCTGATTGGTTTTGAAGGCTGCCTTCCATTTATCTCCTTCTTTGATCTGGATGTTGTTATAACCCCATTGGATATCAAATTTGGTAAACAACACCGCATCCTGGACCTTGTCAATCAGTTCTGGGATTAAGGGGAGTGGGTATCAATTTTTGACAGTGTACTGGTTGATCCATTGGTAGTCTTGGACAGAGTGAAGCTTTTCATCTTTCTTTTTGATGAAGAAGAAGGGAGATGAGTATGGGGATTTAGAGGGCTGGATATAGCCCTTTTCAAGGTGTTCATTGAGGAACTTGGTAAGGGCTTCATTTTCATCCCATGTTAGAGGGTATATTTTGCAATCAATAGTGGCTGGAGCATTTGGGGTGAGGTCAATGGTGTGGTCCCATGACCTGGTTGGTGGGAATTGGTGGAAGTTCTCTTCACTAAGAACCTTCTGATGTTGTAGGTACTGTTGATAAGTGACCTGTGGGCACTTAGCAGCTCTAAAGGACTTGCAGATATGGACTGCTTCAGATAAGATATATTGGACCTGTAGATTAAATTATATGATCTATACAATCTCTGACTTCTTAGCTTATCTATGACATCATGTACAATGACATCATGTAGAACACTCTGGACATTTCATTGTACTTCATCCTTTGTTCTCTTTGCAGCGTTATCTTTATTGTAATGTCATTATGATATCATTCCTGTCTAGACTTTCTTTATTCTGGTCGCCTTGTTCTCCTTTGGTACATTCCTTTTGTCCTGTATGTAGAACAACACTCCTTGTATTCCGTGACTCTATGTTACTATCCTTGTACTAGTGTCACACCTCTGTATAGTATAAGTAGAGTACTCTGCACACCCTGGTCCACATCAGTTCTCACTCTGTTGTGTGCCATGTAAAGTCTCTTCTCTGTAATACTATCATCAGTTCTCACTCTGTTGTGTGCCAGACTACTTTGCTTCCCTGCAAACTTACCCTGTCAACCTCTGCTTCCAGCACTCATCTATATCTCACCACAGTCTTATCAGTCACTGTGAGTATGGTCTTTATGTCTGCTGTTCATCAGGTACTCCTTGGGAACCATTTCCTCTAGCATTCTTTCAGTTTGATCTTGTGCCTTTTGTGCCAATTCTGAGGCCACCATGGTTTTGCCAATGACCTCATCTTGAGTAAATCTGAGGTAGAGTTCGTCTCCTTCTTCATACCCACACTCTTCTAGGAATGTGCTCCACATTTTCCAGATGTGGATCTTTGGTTTGGGGGTGTTATGTTTTTGAAGTCCTTGGGTAGTGATGATGACAGGGAGGTAACTGGTGTTGATGGTGGAGTCCTTCCAATTGCACTGGGGTTCAAAGGCAGCAAGCCAGGGGTATCCCAGGATCATTCATTCTTCCCCTAGATTTGTCACCAGGAACCTCATGGGTAATTTCTTGGATCCTGATTGGACATCTAGCATGGAGTATGCTGTTAGTTCTCCTGCCTTATTAAGGGTTCCATCAATATTCCAGATCTTTTTTGGGTTTGACAGGGGTATTGTTCCTATCCCCATTTGTTTCAGGAGTCTGGGGTCTATGAAATTGTCTGTAGCTCCAGAGTCTACTAGGACATCTTGATTGGCTGTTTTGTGTGCAGTTTCCAGGTGTACAGGGACTTTCAAGGATCTATATTGGCTATATTGTACACTGGAAATGTTTAAAGCTCTAGCCCAGGCTGCCAGGTTCAAGCCTACAAAAAATCCTTCTCAGCAAAGGCTTTCTCTACAAGCAGTGCTCACACTTCTTCACTCTGTGCCATCAGAGTTCCCCACATCTCATTTGCTAGTTCCTCTTTGGTTTTGTGGTGGATGGTGTAGAGGGTGTAATTGATGCTTCTGTGAGTTTGGCTGGCTTGTCAGGGCAGTTTCGTGATATGTGCCCCTGTTTCTTGCAACAGAAACAGTGCCCTTCTGCTTGGAGCTTCTGTTTTTCAGTTTCAGTGAGGGCTGCTCTTCCTGTGGCTCCTCTTTGAGTCCTTCCTATGTCCATTGCATTTGGGTCACGTGGTTTGACTTTAAAGGCATTGTTTCATTGCCCTTTAGTGAATCCTGCTTTAGTTTCCTTTTTAATTCCAAAGTGATTTTGGAGATTGATGAAGTCTTGATGGTGCTTTCTGGCTGATTGGGTCCATTCTTTCTGGTCATCTGGGTGGTCAAACCATATGATGTTCCTGACCAGTTTTTAAGGTAGACCCCATGAGAAGATATCCAGGGTTCCTTCTTCATCTGCACTGTATCCTGCCTTCTTTGCAAGGGCAGCAAACTGAGCAATATAGGTGTCAAGGTCTCCATTCTCCATTCTAACTGTTTGGAGCACCTTCTGTGCCTTCTGCTTCTCTGCAACATCTGTGTAGGCAGCCTAGAAGCAATCTAGGATGGTGATCCACAGGTCTTCCTCCATTGTAGCCCATCCTCCAGCAAGTTCATCAGTAAGCCAGTCACTTTGTTCCATAACCCAGTCATCAACCAAGTCTCCTCATATTAGGGAGAGGAAGACAATGCATCTAAGATAGGGGTTTCTCATTTGCTTGATTGATCCATTGAGAGCCTGGTAGAAGGTGAATTCTTTTAGGAACTTCTTGCTGAAGGCTTGGTCTCTGGTGAACTCTTTTGGTGGTTGGCCAGTTAATTTATCTCCAGCAGGAGGGGGGGCTAAAGGTGGGGCTCTTCCAGCAGGGACTCCTCCACCACCACCACCACCTCCTTTGCTAATGCCGCCTCCACTAGGGGTGTTGGTGATTGGGGTGTTGATTTGTGTGACTGTACTTGTCATTCTAATGCTTGAGTTTGTTGGTGTGTGAGCACCTGAATCCATGGGTTCTTGTGGGGCTAAAGAGGGGACACCTGATATAGCTTCCACTGATGCAACAGGGGATCGATGCTGATCCAAATCCTGAGCAGGTTCTTCTGTATCTGAGTCAATAACTATGCCAACTGGGTTGTTTCTATATGGACCAAGTCCAAATTCTAGTGGTACTGGTTTGACAGAAAACCACTTGTGGTCTTTGGATGATTGTGTGATGACTACCCAAAGTCGTTTGTCTTCTATGTATTCAATAGGAATGTATCTGTTGTCTTCTTTGCTCCAAATGTAATATCCTTCAGTTTCATCATAGGTTTTCCAGATGGCTACTCCCTTGATGTTGTCAGAGAGATCGTCTTCTGTTCTTCTGGTGATAAATTCTGGTTTGAACTGAGAGTGGCTCCTGCTTCCTAGTTTTGAAGCCAGGGTGGAGAGACTTGACTTAATGTAACATTACAGTAGGAACGTTCAGCTCGGTGTGAGCAAGTCTGGTCTTTCTATGTCAATGAGCAAGGGTTCAGCCAGTAGTGGCAAGGTTTAAGTGGTTAACAAGGATCTCAGAGTATGACACAATACTCAAGATGTGAGTGGAGTTCAGGGGTTCAAGAGGTTCAACAGTTCAGCAGAGAGTTACCCCTAGGGAATGGGAAAACAATGTATACTATGATGGTAAAGAAGTTGAGTCTAAGGATACAAGCTACTTAGGGCCATGACTTATATAGAAAAAGGTTTGTTTGTGTGGAACAAACAAATGTTGCAATCTGTAGCAAGTGTGAGAAGAAAGTACAGCAATCTGCAGCAGGCATGGGAAAAAGGAGAAGATGTGCACAGCTATCCACAGTAAGTGTGAGAAGAAACAAGGATATAAAAGGCAAGTGAGACATGTCTCAGTTTTAACAAAAGTGAGACACCTGCCATAAAGGGGTGCATTTAGCCCAAGTATAGTAGTAATAAAGACTTATAAGGACAATGAGTGTCTCATTGTCTCACTTTGCACTAGGAGAGAATCTTAAGGCTCCTAGTGCGCAGCAAGTCCAAGAAAGGGAAAGCCAAGAAAGGAAAGACTTTCCCATGAACGTAAGTGGAAGTAAGAAATCAAAGTAAAGTCAAAAACAAGTCCAGTCTGTAACAGACATGGTGGCAGAACAAGGTCTCTTTCAGTGTTGTTTTGCCCCCATTTGCTCGGTGGTCTCACTCCATGTGCCTTGATTTGGTAATATGGTGTCCTTGTCAGGGAGGGGGCTCTCAGAAGAGCACATGTTCTGGACAATGATGGTCAGGTGTGACTTGACCATCTGGAGACTTTGAACAGTCTCAGAAGATGATGCCATGCCATCACTCAAGAATGCCCTGGAGATGGCAATTACATTCTCCAGGATTGCAGTGGCTCTCACCTCACCAGATGCACACACTGAGCATTCCTGAACTGCTTGCACTTGCACTGTCTTGGGGGCTACCTCCACTTCAATCTGTTGACCACTGTTCCTAAAGAAATGGGCAACAGCAGTGACATGTTTACACAGCTCCACCCTGGGCCAGTCTGGGCAGTCACAGGACTGTGTGCTGAGCTGAACCAAATACATATGTGATGACTCTGTTATGGATTGGATGTTATATTGGTCATTGCCTAGGTTGCAAATTGACTTGGCATTAATTTCTGGAGTTCACTTGAGAATTTCCATGTGACACTTGCTGGCCAAATTTAGACCCTCAAACCCTAGCTCCTGGTGGACATGCTGGATTGCATACAACAGAAGCATAACTGTGGCTAGCATGTGGATGAGATGGTCCATGCATTGATTCCACTTTCCCTCAAGCCACTTTGATTTTAAAATATGATGATAGCTGGAAAGATTTGAGTGATCCTTTCTGATCCTTAGTGCAATTAGACCACTTATGCCTCAATAAGCATATTTGTCTCACCCTCTTGAAAGATCGTCCAATGCTGTGTTGATATCCCTGCCTAGAGGGGCACAATGGTCATCCAATTAGTCTCCAGGTAATCGACAAAACTTTGGGGGACATTCCTCAGTCTGGATCCATTCCCACACAGAATCAAACATTGATTAATTAGACATTTTGACCCATTCCTAGACATGCTCCCAAAGTTTTGGGAATTCTTCTGTGTGGAAGTGCATCTGCATCATGTGGAGCACATGCCATCAACACAATAGCAGCATGGTCTCTAGGTACACAGTCTTAACTGCATTCATTTGCACCTTGTCATGATCACTCATCATGATCTGTGGTGTGGTGTCAGGGGAATTTGTTTTTACAAATTGAAGAAAGAATTCTATTGTCACTTCTGTGCCATTCAACAACAGCATCCATGTGACAGGAACACCTGCCAAGTGGAAATGACACAGGAAATGAAGTAAGTGCCCATAATGGAAATGTGCCACAAAGCACACCATGGCCCCACAAATCCCTGACAATCAGGGTAAAAAGTTGAACACCTGTGTACTGAGTGGTATTATGTGTGGCATCAATTGACAAAAAGTCAGAGCCAAGCGCACAGAAGTGGTCCCTTTGGTATTTAGTTTGAATGCATAGGACAAAGGAATCTGGTGATAGCCTATATTTGGGGGGAGGAAGATCCCTCTTGTCCTTCAAGACAGCTGCAGCACTGCATTTCTGGAGCCTAGTGACCCATAGCCTGACAGAGATCATGTCATTATTGTCTAGATGGATCTTGTCATTCTCCACTATCTGATGGAGGTGGCTGATGTTGTGCATGGTCATATGGTAATCACAATCAGTTGGCTTGCAGGATTCATGCACATGTTGTAACTAGACAGAAGTGGTTCCGTTAGCTTGGCAAAAGACTATTAGTCATCACTTACTATAGCCTTGAGATCTATGCTTGTGTGAATCATTTCCATTATGAGGTCCCTGACCTTGTCTGACAGCCTAAGGAATCACAGATTTTCATCACCAAGCATGTGATCATGCTGGCCCTTGTACTTGCCAAGAACTGTTGGCATGCATGGATACAGTTTGATTGTCAGGCAACATTGGCAGCCAGTCTTCATTGAAGGAATTTTCCAATCCCATTGGTGGTTCTTTTCACAATCTGGCTTGCCGCCTGAGAATTCCTGCAAGCACTTGAACACATGCCATTCCTGCCAGTTCAGTGAGTCTGATGCTTCTGTTTTACTTACAATAAGGTTGATTGTCTTTTTGTGTTCCTTGGCAGCAAGCCAGGTTAAAAATGTGTTCTCATCAGGCCACTCCAATGGCATCCCCCCCTTCTCATGGTCATATCCAATGCTTCCATATGGGGGCAACATTGTTGGGTGTTTGCTGTGGTGCACCTTCCTACAGACATGAGGTAAGACAAGCCCCTTTTGGTAATAGAAGGGCCAGTGGGGATGTTAAAATAAAACAGGGCATTAGTGAGGGACAAGGAAGAGGAATTCTTTCCCCCTTCCTCCCCTCTCCCACACAACCCAGGCCAATACACAAACATGACCGTGTTGTTTATGTGCTATTTATGTTTATTTTTACTGTATTTTACATTGTATTTTGTTGTAGTATTTACTCTGCACCAAAAACATATGAATGAGGAAAAAGTTTGAAGAAAGCAGAGTTTGAATCTGAGTAGCAGAGTCATGGTCCAGGCAGTCCAGACCATGAGATCTCTGTGAAAAGTCAAAGACTTATATTGAGACAAGGGAATATAATTTGTAGACCTCTCCTTATGTGTTGAGTGATTATAAATAAAAAACTCAAACAATTAGAAGTTAGTCCCTTGCTAAGGGAGCTCTTATTATTTCTGAATGTATGTAAACTTAATTGTTATATCAGCTGATGTGAATAATCAGGCACATTATATAGACATATTCCACTCTATTAATTTGGTCTTAACAAGCTTTAATTAGCTTAATGCAGCAGTGTTTGTAAAGACATCCATTTATATTAAATAAAATGAGATGTAAATGGAGTCTACAAATCTGGCTGCAAGTTTAGAATAAGAATAGTCAACTTATATGCTGGCAATAATCAGCAGATAGAGATCAATTGGCCTGATACTGGAGATAAGGATATATTTATATCCCAGCTATATCCCATGGCCATAGTCATAGTATTGCCAACTCCTATGCTCCACTGCTCCTGCCTCCCACTTGTCCATCTAAGCCCCTCTCACCCCCTAGAAGGGAATGGCACAACTTCCTGTTCAGTGTTGAGGTTGGCACACACATCCACACGCATCCCATATAAGTTGTGTCTTTATGGGTTGGGTTCACACCCTGAATCCTACATCTTGAAATGGTCTCATTGGCAGGTCTGGCAAGTCATGGGGATAGGTATTGATAGTGTGGTGGGGTTAGAGTGTGTGGGTTTGAGAGTTACAAAGATTATGTGCATGCATGCATGCAGTGTCTCTGTTGTACCCAAAGAGGACTTAACTCAAGTAGTCTATTGGTTGTTAATTATAACACTTTGCAGTGTCAATGTATTATAAAAAGGAATACATGAGTGCAATGCCCTCTCCAACACCCCACTTAAGGCCCAGAAACTTGAGGAAGGGATCAGTCATATCCCACCTCATAGAAGTTTGCAGGTTCATCAGGAATGGCACATTTACAAGGTGGGGGGCTGGGTGGCAAGGGGGATCAGCCAGGCGAAGAGGCCATCATGGAAGGATAGGACCTTCAGGTGATAGGGAGAGTGTGTGCATATTGTTGATAAGTGACCTGTGTGCACTTAGTGGCTCTAATGGACTTGTAGATAATGAACTACAGTAGATTAGATTACTTGTTTGATCTGTACAATCTGGACTATAACATCATTGATGAACAGCAAGATGGACAGGGACTATACTCACAGTGACAAGAGGAGACTGTGGTGAGATATAGGCAGCAGCTGGGAAGCAGAGGGAAGTCTTGCAGGTAAAGCAGAGTAGTGTCTGGCACACAGCAGTGAGGAAACTGATGTGGACCAGGAGCATACAAGCACTACTACTTATACTATATAGGGGAGTGACACTAGTACAACAGATGTAACATAGAGTCACAGAATACAAGATGTGTTGTTCTACATACAGGACAAAGGAATGTGTCAAAAGGAGAACAAGGTGTAGAGAACAAAGAAAGTCCAGAACAAGATGATATCATAATGACATCACAATAAAGATAAGGACAGAAGTAGAACAAGGGATTGTAGTACAATAATATGTCTGGAGTAGTCCATATGATGTCATAGTCCAGATTGTACAGATCAAACTGTAATCTAATCTGTAATCTACTTGTCCATTAGAGCTGCTGAGTGTGCACAGGCTACTTATCAACAATCATGTATATATGACATCATATGGACTACTTCAGACTTGCTATTGTACTACATTTCTTTGTTCTACTTCTGTTCTTATCTTTATCATGATGTCACTATGATATCATTTGGTTCTGGCCTCTCATTGTTCTCCTTTCCTTGTTCTCAAAACATCCACTCCTTTGTCCATTTGTAGAACAACACTGCCTTTGTATTTCTGTGACTAGTGTTACTTGCATTGTACTATTGTCACCCTCTGCAGGAGTATAAGTAGAGTACCTGTTGATAAGTGACCCGCATATACTTAGTGGCTCGTACAGACTGGACTTGCAGCATGGACTGCTTTAGATTAGATTGGACTTGTAGATTACATAGATTTGATCTGTACAATCTAACACTTATCATTGCGTCATGTATGACATCACTGTACAATGACATTGTGTAGACTACTCTGGACTCTTCATTGTACTTCACCCTTTGTTCTCCTTTCAGCATTATCCTTATTATGATGTCACTATGATATCATTCTTGTCTAGACTCTCTTTGTTCTGCGCTTCTTGTTCTCCATTAGCACACTGCTTTGTCTCACATGTAGAACAACATCCCTTGTATTCTATGACCCTATGTTACTTCTCTTGTACTAGTGTCACTCTCCTGTATAGTATAAGTAGTAGGCTTGTATGCTCCTGGTTCACGTCAGTTCCTCACTGTTGTGTGCCAGACAACTCTCTTGCTTTACTTGCCTGACCCTCTGTTGCTGCTTCAAGCACTCTTGCATATCTCACCACAGACACCTTTGCCCTCTGTGAGTATGCTCTCCTTGTGTGCTGTTCATCAGTACCATGTACACTCCTGGTCCACATCAGTTCTCTCACTGTTGTGTGCTAGACTCTTTTGCTTCCCTGCAACCTCCCCTGTACACCTCTGCTTCCAGCCACCTTCTGTATCTCACCAGTCCCCCAGTTCACTGTGAGTATAGTTTCATGTGTGCTGTTCATTACATATATACATTTGGCAGATGTGGGATTGATAAGGATTCTTACCTGCATCCAGGATATCTGAGTCATGACTGATGATGTTCTGAAAGAGTTGTCCACAAGCTGGCCCTGTAGTTTGTGGGTTGCCTCTTCAAATGGCTCTGTTCCCACCCAAGCTCACAGCATAACATCCAATGGAGAGGAAAGATGTGCTTATGCAATCCAGAAGTACCCTTGAGCTACACAGCCAATTGCTTTGCATCACTTAGTGCACTTGAACCATCTCACTTGATGTAGCAGTATAACTTATCACATACAACTAGACCAAGGTGAAGATTAGTGAACTGAACTAGGAGCACACCCAAGCCCAGCACAGAGACAAGTCACATGCTGAATGTACAGTCACTACAGAGAATAGACACACTTGGAACCTTTATACAAGGCTCAAGGTCAGGTGATCACATAGTGGTATGCTGAGTGGAGAACCAAGAGGACAAGTTGGTTCCACTCAGGATGCTACATGAGGGTTTATATACTATGCTGCAGCTGAGTTCGAATTACTATGGAACCTTATTACTAAAGGTATAATAAGTAGTAATGAGTCAGATGCTGACATGTCATGTCTAATAATAGCCTTATCTATTGTGCTGACTGATGCACAGTCATAAAGGCTGACAGAACAGTGACACCTCCTTATCTATGAGTCATAACCCTATAACAATGTAGTCTAGAACTATCTAGAACCTTCCCTGCTTATCATCCAATGAGAAACTACTTTACTAGAATAGAAGGAGACCTAAAGAGGTAATAACCAATAAGGAAATTACTATCTCAGGGTCATGTGCTTTTGTAGGTGCACATGTTGGCATCATGTGACCAACCATCTTATCATATCTAATGATAAGGACTTGGATGTTAAGCACAATGTTGGAGACTTGTATCTTCACCAAATAAATCTGTAAAAATACAGAAAAATAGGGCAAAAATAGAGCATTTGTGACACTTGATGCTCAGATCCATGCCTCTAGCACTTGCCTTGAATATTGTGCTGAAAGAATGGCTTTAAATGTCAGCACAATCACACAGGACCAGAATATAGGTTATGAGCAGTTGGCAATGAGGACAAGTGATCATGCACATGCATGAGGACTGGACAGATAGAAAGAACCAATGGAAAGGACTCAGGAATAGGAATTGCTTGTGTGTGTGGGCAATAGCCAAGACATATAATGAACATTACCTAGTATGTAAGCTATGAAATATAAGTATTGTATCTCCATGAATATGGCCATTAATTGAGACTGACAGACTGTTTCAATGGTGAAATTAGAACAGTTGCACATGCAAGACTAGCTCTTGCACCAGCTGGTATAGCCAGATGGTCAACCAATTGCACCTGCTGTCCACTTCAAGAAAGAACCTAAAGAGATGGTGACAACTCAGAGGGTGGGATTTGTGTTGCATAGAGATTCAAGGAGTTCCATCCAGACTGCTGCCCCTTCTTCTGCCACATTGACTATTTTTGGCATTGGGAATGATTGTATGTAGGCACACATCATGTCTTATCCTGTAAATGAGGTAGGGTAGGTGAGAGAAATGGGATGACACACAATGTCTCCAAAAGATAACAGACCCTGGCACTGGAAGGTCAGGGTATGGACCTGCCTGAGCTTGCAGGCTGGATATCCATTCCAACCGTGAACTTTCTGGCTTGCCTGTGGTATGGCAGATAGCAAACTTGACATGAATCAAAGACCAAGGTGGTCAAGTTTCTGGAAGTGTCACAAGGCCTCTATAAGATGAAGGAAGAGGGGATCATGTGGGTGAAGCTGGTCCACTTCAACATGCAATTCATACAGGCTTGATGGATCACTGGCTCACCTTATAATGTCACTGCAAATGGCCAAAGGTGCATGAAGAGTGTGAAGGTTGGGAAGAAAACACCAACTTTGTGACCAACTAGGTTGGGTATGATCTGACAGCACATCGCCTCTAATGCAGAAAATCCTGAGGCCCCTGTGCTTCATCAAAAAGTGGATGAGTGCTGGCTGTAGGATATCCCCTTCCACTTTGATATCTTTGAGGAGCATCATGTTGAGCTGTCCAAGCAAAGTCAACCACTGGGAAGGGTTCAATGATGCCATATATATTGCCAGACTCTTGATAGGGGACTGCATGAGGATCCCCATCATGATTCACACTAAACTGGGAGTGAAGGTGAGATCAGAAGAGATGTGAAAAGATGTGAGTGTGTGGGAACCACATGATATTCCACTCCACAGAGTAATGGAGGGAGAAAGAAAAGCTGCCAAACTGTAGCCTGAGATACAAAGCCATGTGAGCAGTAAGGCACAAAATAAGTCTTGCATTTTGATAAGCTCAGACATTATCAGGAGTGGATTGACATCCCAGAAGCTGAAGTGGAAATTCTGAAGATTAGGTGTATTCAAGGGGTTGAGAAGGAAGTGTATATGGAATCCAATGGCATTCTGTGCTTCCTGTGTGTTGCACAGAATCAAACAGTACATCTTTTTGGGTGGGCAAAATGTAGGGACAATCAACCAGAGTCTGAGAGATGTGTATCTGTTTAGATCATACAGATCTACACATGTCCCTCTCATATAGGTGGCCTTTAATTTTAGACCACACTCACACAGGTACTCTGGTAACAGCAGGATGCATAAGAATTATGAAGTCAGTGCCAATGCCCAGAGATTACAATGGTCCATATGAGCCAAAATAGCAAGGAACAGTTCAGCTGGGATGTCCAGTATCCCTATGCCATAGAATGTTGGATCACTGAATGGCATTGGCAAAGACAGACATACCAGTTGCATTTGATGTTGTTTGGTGGGCTCCCAGTGGTCACTACCCCTCTATGAGTGTAAGTGTTGCTCCAAGCATTGTTCTATGTTGTTTCTACTTGGTAGAGGCTTCAACTGATCAACATGTGAGTGGGACCAAATCAAGTATATTATATCTTATGAAGAACCAGGATGTACCTAGTGGCACTTCCAAGGGTGAATGGGTGATAATGCATCTCCAAGCTGCTTGCATGGAAGATGGTCAGAAACATGGCTTAGCAATAGATAACTCTGCACCATGGCTTTGCCACAAAGGTTGCCCAAGAACAGTGATACATGATATGGAGGTGATACCTTAAGCATGCAGCTAAATAGTCTGAGGGATGTAAGGTACTATTGTCATGAAAGGGGGAAAAAATCCAAATACATGGCTACTTCATCACAATTGTGATTTTCAGCTAACTAGAGCTGGATTATTGTCATTGTCAATGATTGCCATGATGTCAATTGTGGGATATACAGGCACACATGCTACATGAATACCCTAGGTCTAGAGATGAAATATCATGTGGCATTGTTAGTGAGTAGATTACTTGATAGGAGAGCAATATGACTTTACAACAAACTTTCCCCTGTACATAATAAATCATGCTGAGTAAACCTTTCTGCAGTGCCATCAAGAAGGGAGGACTCTTCATTTGTACAGTAATGTAGTCCTGCAGGAGCACCAGCCAATTAACCTATTGATAATTAGTTTGTTGTTATTGCCAGAGATTGCCATGGTGTCAATTGTAATGTCAATTGTAGGATAGCCATGGGCATCTGTTTTGTGAATCCCCTAGCAATGAAATACGGTGCTATACCATTAATGCTTTAAGAAGCAAGGTACAATGTCATGAAAAGCTTTCTCAATGTACATGATAGAACATGCTGAGCAGGCCCTCTGGCAGTGCCACCATGATGAGAAGACCCTTCAATGGTACAGTATTGCTGTCCTGCAGGAGTTATGTACCAGGAACAGCATTGAAGTTGGTAAGGAAGGTTCAAGACACCTAAAAAAGCAGTATATCAAGGCACTATTGAGCTGTGTGAGACAACACTCATCATCGCTTAACACTACCATTAACAGCTGAGCTAGCAGGAGCAAGAGGTTCACAGAAACACAGAACAAACAGGATTGAAGATTAGACTTCTGTACTTCTTGCCATGAATTGTGAGCATCTCCTTAGATATATAGAACTAAATGTCAAATCATGATCCAACAGAATAATAAATGTACCATTGATGATGCAGAGGACAGAGACCAAAAACAACAATGTTGGGGCAAGGAACCAAACACTGTCCAATTTGCCTGGCCAACAGTAGAGCACTTACATATGGCAGTGGACACACCTAACATCTCAGATAAGACTGCCCCCCCAGTCACACTGAAAACCCCTTGAATAGATGTGGGACCAGCATTGGCAGGCCATCTAGTGTATACTCCTTCTGCAAATACTGCTCCCATATCAGATCTGGCTTCCCAATTGTCAACTGTCCAATTTGCTCAGCCCACAATAGTAGGGCACTTACATCATGATATGGCTGTGGACACACCCAACATCTCAGACAGGACTGTCCCTCCAGTCATACTGAATGGCCCTTGCATTCCACCAGCATTGATAGGTCACCCAGTGCATATTCCTGCAAACACTGCTCCTTTATCAGATCTGGCTTCCCAGTTGTCAAAAATTGCAATTCCAAGCAAATGACCTTACCCTTTTAGCAAGCTACAACATGAAGCAAGGAAAAAGAAAAAGACCAGAGAATATATAAATGTAAGGATATATGCTGAATAAAAGGATGTGGAGCATACACATGAGATCCAATGTGCCTTGATGCCAGATGGTGGACTGGATCTTGCAAGTTTGTCTCAGAAAATAAACCTCACAGCTTGTCAGGTAAGTCAAGCTGATACCATTTTGATTATTGGTCTTACTCATGCTCATTATCTCCCAAAGGTTCTGGATGCCCACTACTCACGATCATGGGTTGGCCATCATCCTGTCCTGGAAAGGGGTGCTATTAAGTTGTTGAAAGTGAGAGAGGGGTACTTATGAGTGGTCAGTCAAGTACAGCCACTGGTCAGAGATCAAGTGGCATAACACTTCCTTCATGGCAGTCCTGAGTTGCATAATGTATTGATAGAATAACAAAAATTAGATACAAAGCAGGAAACTGATCTATATCAAGGGCATGACAAATGAGAGACAAAGCACTCTCTACTCAAGGGTTGGTATATGCACACTTGGAGGCCCAAAATGCAATAGTGTATAAGAAGGATGACTACTGGCATTTCTAAGGACTCCTTTGAGTGTTGAAGGAGGCAGAAGATGGTAAAGGTGGTGGGGGTGTGGACATGCCTGCTGAGCAGGGCATAGGCACTTTTCTTGTTGTAGAGACCTGGGTCACAAGGTGATGTACGATGTCTATCAAGTATGTGAGGTGAAAAAAACTGGACAGGATAGACATTGTGTACCCACCACAATGACTCATTCTATCAGCATTGCAAGAGGCTTTCAGCTGTCTCCATTTTTGCCAAAGTATACAGTCACTCCACATGTTCCATGTGGGGTCACTGAGGAACCTCCAGTTGATGTCATTTTTGTCATTAACATTGAGAGAAGCGATCCTATGCTTGGTGGTCAGCCAACACAAAACCAACAACACACAACATGTACTTGCATATGAGAACATAGCTATCATCTTCTTTCTATGCTTTCCCTCAAAGTGTGTCAGACCTGTGGAATTGCATGGACACAATGATGTTATAAATGAGTGAAGAACACACCATTTACTTTGACATTGCTTTGGTGTCCATGTTGCACCCATTGCCTTTGACATGAAAAAACCCAGAATCCTTGAGCTGACATGTCCAATTTACCATCCCAAGCCAATCCCTCAATTGCATGTAAAATTTGGCCCTCCTCCTCTGATAACCAGGCTCCTTTTGAACATGCGCAGTGTCAGATGCATGAGGAGAAAAGTCAGTGATGCTGTCTTTGAGACTCACCTTTCTGTTTAGTTCCCTTAAATTGTACATGCTGGCAGAACTGGTTGCTACAATTGGCAGCTAAATGCTGCACTAAGTCCATGACAGCAACCCAGTCCTTTCCATGCATCTGAACAGCTCTGGGTTGGAGGGCCAGACAATAGCGTATGTCAACTCTGGCAGGATGTGCCCACATTCACAGTTGATCATCCTCCACTGCACTCCACTTCCCAGCCTTTCCAAGGCAGTCACGTGCACACTGAATGTGATAAAAGACTAACTTCACCCCCCTCTAGGGCATGGCACAAGCTGAGGCCACATATCAGTATGAATATGCAACAAACCAAATAAATGCTAACCAATGTGGCTCCAAAATCCCTTGGCAGGCTCAGAAGAGTGTATTAAACTGTCCAATTGCTTGTCATCTAAGTTGTTTTCCTGGACAGAAATAGGCAGGCAGTTGAAAAAAAGAAAGGTTACCAGTCTTGATGTCCCATGAACCTTCTGGTACATCTGAATTGTATCATGAATTTTTTGTATCTCCTTTGAGAACGCCCCCTTGTAACAAATAATTCCTGGTTGCACACAGTTCAGAGTTGTCACTGAAAATATATGGAGCAAATCTTACCAGCATCCTCAAATTGTTTGACACTCATCCGTCATGTTGCCAGGAATTCTGCCTGGTCTTCCAAGGGCACATCATCCATGGGGAGAGACAAGTCAGTGAATGAGTTTGTCCACAGTGGACTATGTGGTGTTGCAAGATCAGAGTGTTGATAAGTGGCCCGCGCGCACTTAGCGGCTCTAAAGGACTTGCAGATATGGACTGCTTTAGATAAGATATATTGGACCTGTAGATTAGATGATCTGTACAATCTCAGACTTCTTAGCTTATCTATGACATCATGTACAATGACATCATGTAGAACACTCTGGACATTTCATTGTACTCCTTCCTTTGTTCTCTTTGCGGCATTATCTTTATTGTGATGTCACTATGATATCATACTTGTCTGGACTTTCTTTATTCTGGTCACCTTGTTCTCCTTTGGTACATTCCTTTTGTCCTGTATGTAGAACAACGCTCCTTGTATTCCGTGACTCTATGTTACTGTCCTTGTACTAGTGTCACACCCCTGTATGGTATAAGTAGAGTACTCTGTACGCCCTGGTCCACATCAGTTCTCACTCTGTTGTGTGCCAGGTAAAGTCCCTCTCCTGTAATATCATTATCAGTTCTCACTCTGTTGTGTGCCAGACACTCTTGCTTTACCTTGTCAAGACTTCCCTGTTGCTGCTTCCAGCCACCCAGCCTATCTCACCACAGAACACTTTGTCACTCTGTGAGTATGCTATCTATGTGTGCTGTTCATCACAGAGAACACACACTTTGGTGTCACATTGACCCAACTACAACTAGAGACCACACTGAAATTTTATTACCTACCAGTATGGCACATGTATGTGGTAATGAAGGGAAAGAAAAAGAAATTCCCCTCTATGATTCACAAGGTCTATCCACCTGCTACACAGCTAATTAGAGCTGGAGAACTGGACCAATGTTCAAGTTCAAAAGTTACTTCAGCAATTGTGGATGGGGTTTGTTTGCCATTGTGCACTACATGTTCTCCCTTGTGTTCTCCCTTGAAAATGTCTTGCCATTCTGAATAGATTTGTTCTCTCCCTGTGTGGTTTTCTGAACAAATAAACCACTCAAAATGGAATGGCACCACAATTATTGAGATGGACATTCTTGTGGACATTGATGCGAAAGTGTGGAAAACCTCTGATTAGTGATTGCCAAGCAGTGACAGGATCAGCAAAGAATATTTATGGTTGACTAGACTACTGTATATCAGGTAATGTTGGGCTGATCATTTAGCAGGCTCTTAGCAACACAAAGCTGCAACCCCAAAATCAAGCCCAAAATATATGTAATCTATGAATGCCATGCAGCAGTGCAGGTCTAAAGAACAATAGAGGTACATGAGTAGTTATGGAGTGACTGCATGTGGCAGGCACAGTCAAGGGCACAGCTATTAGTTTGTCCCCCACTCCAATGGTGTCACAGGAACCAGGCACATGACAGCAATGCACTCACTCCAACTTTCAACATTTCAATGCTTGACAGAAATAAAGCCACTCCATTTCTAATGGAGTGGGGAGGACTTAAAATATTATAGAAGGAAAATGGACATGTATTTTGAGTTGATGCTGTGCTACAGGTAATCCACCCTCAGGCACACAATATGAATTCAAATCAAAACAAGAAATAAAAAGAGAAAATTGAGTGGTGGACATGACGCAGAAGGTAGTGACATATTGTGCTTGAGGTGACAAGTTGAAGGGCAGGGAGAGGGAGTTAATTAGTATTTCTGTGGCAAATGTTGTATGAAGGGCCTGATGAAGGGCCAGGCAAAATGGCCACAACAGATGGGGTGGATGTACAACTTGGGTGAACAAGCTGTGGAGAGGGGGTATGAGGGGGGTGATGTTATGGTACAGACTACACAACATGTTGTGGATGACTCATGACCAGTTATGACTATGGTCTGACTCAGTATTAGTCATGGACTCTTACACTGCATCAGTCAGCAGATTCTAGTAGCTTCTGTATGACTCATTCCTAGGATAGTGGTACTAGGGTTTGAGCTAGTTATGCTATTGGTTACCTATTGTTCTAGTGGCACTTTAAAGCCCACATGTATCTGTATAAGTAGTAGTCACAGAAGACCAAGAGTCCCCATCTTGGTCTTCTTCAATCCACCATCTTGACTTGTCTCTCGTCTGCCTTAGTCTTTGACTAAGAGTGCTTCCACTTCTACCAACCAAAGGTAGAGACTTCTTCATCCTTTGCTGCAGCATGTGCTAGAAGAGCCCTTGTTCAGCTTGTGTTGGGCTGACACATGATCCCCATTTGCCTGATATTTGCTAAGTTGTTTACACCATCATGAGTCTAAGTCAGACTAATGCCTGTGGAGCGTAACATTAAGACCAAGACCCTTCAATGTGGTGTATTCAACAAGAGAATAGTGGACATCTTTCCATCCTTACTCCCTCAAATGACAAGGAGATCACAATGTACCAACATGGTTCCTGGGAGCAGCCCAGTGGAGAGAACAAGGAGAAGACACTGAATACTTTGTAGAGTTTAACAGTCCTAACTGTTTCTGACCTGTTGAGTTTAATTTTGACCACCTCTGTTGGACCAAGGTTACATGGAATCCTATAGACCATTGCTGGGACATTGTACGCCCAGTAGGAAGAAATTACAACAGTGACATCAACACCTGTGAGCTTAATAGCCATGTAGATTATGGCCCCATTGATGGGCAAGCACAGGAACATACAGATGAAGGTATTAGTGGAGAAGAAGCTTCTGAGAGTCAAGAATCTCCCAGTTGAAGAAACATACCAGCAGAAGATGCTAGCTTAGGAGCTATTGGCGAACATATCATATGGCAAACTGAGTCACTCACTATTCACCCAACTGAACCAGAAGTAATCCACATTCACAGCCCAGCTGTCACAATGGCTACAGCAACCATCACACAGGGAGAAGTGCAGTTGGCTTGCTGACACCATAGATCAGTTGGCCCAAGAAGAACAATGCCACATCACACAAGAAGCACAGGCCATATTGGCCCCCATCAACCCACAGACTGGACATCATATGATGGATGATGATGTCACCATACATCGCACCATTGGACCCAATGTACCTGATCCACCTAGCAGCAGAGGACCATCAAGAGGATTACCAGGAGATGGACCACCCCCACAAGGAGGAGGATTTGGAGGATTCCCTGGAGGACACCCCAGAGGGCCACCAGGAGGAGGACTACCAGGAGGAGGACTACCAGGTGCAGGTCTTGTTGTTTCCCCCCCAAAATAACAAATTGGCTGGCAAAGCACCCACAGTATTCAATGGAGAACGTGCCAAAGTTGAAGCATTTCTCACACAATGGCATGTCTATTGGGGGCATGAATGCAGACAAAGGCATAATGGCAACACCATATCAATGCACCCTACTTTTCCTATCCTACATCAAGGGTGTCAATATCAGTGAATGGATACTAGCCATGCTCACATGGCTTGACAGCCAAATACAAACAGGCATACCCCGTACCAGTGAAGGGTTGTGGAACAAAGTCATGTGCAGCTTTATGCAGCACTTCAGAAATACAATGGAGCAAGAACAAGCTCAATATGAACTCAAGAAAGGGCTTAAGATGATTGGGGGAAATCTAGATGAGTATTGCACCCAGTTTGAACAATTAGTATGCCATGCTCAGTATTGACTTGACAATCCTCAGATGTTGGACCTATTTGCGAGCAGGCTACCCAAGGATCTATACTCTAAGGTTTATACTCTTGATTCCCTGAGAAACTACTGCAAGTGGAAAGAAGCTGCCACCACTTGCCAACAACAATACATGCACCTTAAAGCAATGCTTGACCAAGGAGCACCACAGAAGCAGGAAAGACCACGTCAACAACATCAGTGGCAGGGACCACCAAGGAGTTCCTGGCAACCCAGAAATATATCAAGGGATCCAAATGCCATGGGTATGTCAGCAGATTGCATTTGAGGGTGGTTAATGGGAGCAGAAGACATACTTGCTCTGCAACCCACATACTGACATAGAGGAGTGTTATGCTCCACAGGCATTAGTCTGACTTGGACATGTGATGGCATAGATGACTTAGCAAAGACCAGGTGAATGGGGACTATATATCAACCAAACACAAGCTGAACAGGGGCTTGACAGGCACACGCTGCAGCAAAATATATAAGGAGGCTATACCCTTGGTTAGTATAAGTGGAAAGGCACTTAGTTCTTAAGACCAAGGGAGATAAGAGATGAGTCAAGGTAGTGGATTGAAGAAGACCAAGATGGAGAGTCTTGGTCTTCTAGAGCAACTACTTATACAGGTACACACAGGCTTTAAAGCACAACTAGAATACTAGCTATCCAGTAGCATAACTAGCTTAAACCCTAGTACAGCTATCCTAGGAATGAGTCATACATGTAACACCACTACTGGGGCATTAGGTACAACCTGTACCAAGTCAGTCAAATGGCGGTAGCACAAACTCTGAGGTTTGGCTTCAGTAGAAAGATGCACAAGGATCACAAGGACGTAAGTCACTTGGACCGTAGAGGAAGGCTAAGACGCGAAGGTCTAGTGAAAGGTAGGGGGTTGTGAGACGGGGAAGTGCACAAAGGCATTTGTGTTAGACAAGTGTAGTTATTACACAAGAAGTCTAGTCTACTGTACAAGCTAGGCATGACTAGGTTTGAATAGACATTAGGCTGTATGGCCACTGCAAACAGATGGCAACATCGCTGAATCAGGGGATAAAGGGATAAGCATAAGGAGAACAAAGGGATGATCATAATGGGAACAAAGGCGAATCACACAGGGATGTGCGTGAGTGAGAATGAAACAGAAACTAGCACATGTCAAGCTTTATCAGAAGGAAACATTGATAAGCAGGGTGCACGATAGGAACCGGGTAATCGTAAAGTCCACGTTATCATACAGGGCTCGTAGAGTATCAGGGATGGGATAGTGAAAGAGAAGAGAACGAGTCCAAAGACAAAGGTTCGTAGCAATACATGAGTTATGCATCACATGCAAACTACATGCTGACTGATACGATGTAAGAGTCCATGACTAATGTTAAGTCGGACCATAGTCATAACCAGTCATGAGTCACACAGAAGGAGTCAGAGTCTGTACCGTAACATCACCCCCTTTTCAGGAGTGAGGCCCACCTCACAAGTTAATAGTGTTCCTGCTAATCTGTCTCACTGCTCCTATTTCATTCTCAACCCTTGGTAGGGCATTGGCTCACTCCAACCGATAGATGGAGTCCATTTTGTGATGAGTGATGACCCCTTTTTCTTCTTGAAGGTGTTGAATGCACTCCTAAATTGTTCCTCAGCAAAGGTGTTCTGCCTGTAACAATGCACCTCTTCTGTGAGTGTCACATCTCTGATCTGCTGGAGCATAGCATCTGCAGGGTAACGATCCCTAAGTAAGAAGAGATCTTCATGTGCAATGAAGGCATGATTGTTGTGCAGGAGGTGTGGTGTAGCATATAGGGGTTTTGTAACGTCGCCATGACGTTAGCTCGACTTGAGCACGGGCAGCGGTAACAACTTAGCGATATGACAGTTTCGTCAGCTTGAAGACACGAAGGTCCAAGTCCTTGCCTTGGTGAATACGCGAAGGTACACCGGCAAGTCGAATATTGTAGTCACGGTCAAGACAGACTACTTCTTTAGATGAAGGCGCAAGCGAAGGAGGAGACAAGTGGCGATTCAAGAAGACCAAGATAGCGTATCTTGGTCTTCACGAGGTAGCTTAAATACATATCGAGCAGGCTTTCAAGCGCTGCTATGAGTCACTGTAGAGTAGCGTCCGACGTGTCGCAGAAACAACTCAAACCCTAATACTACTACTGCTAGTATTAGTGGCGTCCGGTCTCAGTCAGCTATCGTGCACAATCCCCTATCGTACTGCATCGTAATCACCTAAATCCGCAACTAATCTACCTTACCGCCGTAGTTGCAACCGGTACAGTAAGGGTACGAGTCAAAACGTAACATCACCTCCTCTTTTAGCGTGAGACCCCAGACTCACCGAAAGTCGCGAGCCGGCCAGTCGCGCTGTTCGTCGGCGATACGCTCTAATGCGGTGGCGTGCTCCAAACGGTAAATGGCGTCGTGTCGGTCGTCCTGCGCGCACTCGATCATTGCGCAGAGTTGACTCACCCTCGCCCGAAGTCGATCCAGCTCGTAGCTGGCCGCGCGGAAGCGCGTGACCTCTGCGGTGAGTGACTCATCGTTGATACGATTGAGCGCGCGGTCGGTGATCTTGTCCGCCTCGAAGACGATGAGGTCCTCGTGCGGATACGTGGGGCGGAGCGCGGCGGATACGTGAGGCTCAGCGTAAAAGGGCTTACCATAGACGTGTGGTGAACCCGGTATCACTCCTAGTATGAGGGGGTCTGCCCCTCCGATGATTTGGACATGCGACGCGTCCCTCTCTACTCCGTCTGGCCCGGTGATGGGGTATCGAATGTGATGGGGTCGTCGGTTCGCCCGGAACCCTTCAGGCGCAATGACATGCGCGGGGTCCTCGGCGGTGGTGAACGGACGGTGATCGGCGGCACCAGGCACGCACACACGTCCTCGATACATGGGGGACCCGTCGGAGTAGACGAGCCAAGGTGTGATGAGGGGATTATCAGGGTCGCGTTTCGTTCGAAGGAAGGTGTGTCTCGCCGGGTAATAATCTTCGTCGTCATGGCCAGCCTCAGCTGCCGCCATCGCTGCCGTCGCTCGCGCATCTCCCTCAGTCGGGCCGCTGCTGAGTCCAACTGCTCCTTCTGCCATGCTGCTGCTACTCTCTTCCAACCCTCCAATTCGTACTCCATCAGCGCTTGAATGCTGGTCGTTGCTCGGGAAAACTCCGCGAACGCCAATGAGGTCGTCGCTTGGGGGGATAGCGGCGATGGGTTCGCGCTCACCGTGATCGTTTCGGAAGACGTGGACGACGGCTTGGTTGTCGTCGGGGATAGTCGTTGGGTCTGGGAATCTGGTGACGACATTGATCCATTCTTGTGTGGTGATGGGCCCCTCTGCTGGTGCAAGAGGTGTCCATGGCGTGAGCTGAGTATTGGGAACTTCGGTGTCGTCGTCGTCTGCCAAGAGGGCACGGGCGTCCTCTGCGAGGGAGTCGAGGAGCTGCGCTTGGGTGACATGTCGTAGTGGGGAAGTGGGCATGAGAGTGGTGGTTGAACGAAGGAAAAGGGGATGACTGTCCTTCGTCCGAGCGACTCCTACTTTATCCCTTCTATCGTGGGTCTGTGTTTCCTGATACAGGCGGAGCGCTTCCGGCGCAAAGACGTCGTCCTTGTTGACCCACTGGTTCTCCGAGTCCGGGTACCCCTTCCACTTGACAAGATATTGGAGGCGCCTTCCTCTGCCGAAGTGCCGAGTGTCTAGAATGGCCTCGACCTCGTATTCCTCTTCTCCATCTATCAGTTCGGGCGGTGGTCGTGTGAAGTTCTCCCCGTGTAAGGAAGTTTGCTTGTACGGGGTGAGAAGATCGATGTGAAACACTGGGTGGATGCTCCACTGCGTGGGAAGTTCCAATCGATAGTTGTAAGGGGACATCACCTGTATCACCCGAAAGGGTCCGTGGCGTCGCGCTGCTAATTTCGCTGCAGGCTGGTTGGTTCGAAGATGCCTGCCCTTGAGCCACACGAGGTCGTTGAGGCTGAACTTGGGCATATCTTTGTTGCGCACCCATGATTCTTGCGCCTTCTTTATAAGGCGTTGGGCGTTGTCTCTAGCTTCTTTCAGTTGTATCAGTCGCGCGGTTGCGAGGGGAATGGGGGATGGCTTATCCGTCCAATCCGCTTGCGGGTTGTACCCCATCAGAAGTTGAAACGGCGACTTCTTGGTGTGTTCATGTGGCCAGTTGTTGTGCGCAAATTCGGCGATTGGTAGATAAGTTGTCCAGTTATCTTGCCGCTCATTTACCCAGAAGCGTAGGTACTGTTCCAGCCACTGGTTAGTTCGTTCGGACTGTCCATCAGTACGCGGATGATATGCAGTTGATATGTTCTGTTGAATTCCCAGAATGCGGCATACTTCTCTGGTAAACTTGGATTTGAAGCGGGGATCGCGGTCGCTTATTATTTTGCGCGGCAACCTGAAGCGTTTGAACACCTGGGTGACATACAGAGTCGCCGTTTCTTCTGCGGTAATCTCTTCTCGACATGGGATAAAAACAGAGGCCTTGCTGCAGTCGTGATCCGTGACAGTTAGTATACTGTCGTACCCCTTGGAAATGGGGAGTTTGGTGATGAAGTCTACCGCCACCGTGTGGAACGGCATGGCTTCCAGTATTGGCGTGATGGGATGCAGCGCGGCCCGTATGGGCCTCGTGTTGACTTTATTCCTTTGGCACTCTGCGCAGCCTTGCACGTATTCATATACGTCTCTTTGGAGTCGCGGCCACCAGTAATGTCTTTCCAGGATGCGTTGAGTTCTCGCAATTCCCGGATGTCCATGTATTGGCAAGTCGTGATGGTCGTGTATTAGTGCACGTTGAGTTGATGCGGGCCCTGTGATCACGAACCTGCCATCCTTATACCACTCTCCCTGTATTTTCTTGAGGTGATGAGGGTCGATCCATATCTTGATCACCTCCTCGTCCTGCTGGTGGCGTGGTTGCAATAGATTTGGGTTCGCGATGAAGGTGCGCGCGGTGTTAAGGGTCCGTACAAAAACTTCGGGAGGTAGGACCACTACTTCGCTGTTGTCTTCGACTCCTTGGTTGTAGTCTGGTCATCTCGACAGGGCATCTGCCCTTCCGTTGTTCTTTCCCTTAATGTGATGAATTTCGAAGTCGTATTCAGAAAGTTCAAGTACTTCCCTGGCGACTCGTCTGCTGATCTTCTGTGGTGACTTCCAGTACTGTAGGTTTAGGTGGTCCAAATAGATTTTGATCTTGTGGGGGGCACCTGCGAGAAGTGGCCGCCAGTTCCGCAGGGCCTTAACTATCGCGAGCAGTTCTAGGTCGTAGATGTCGTAGTTTCTTTCGGCTTCAGAAAGTGTCGCCGAGTAGTAACCTATGGGGTGTCGCTTGCCGTCAGATTTCTTTTGTAGTAAGACGGCTCCCACCGCGTAGCCCGAAGCGTCAACTTCCAATTCGAACGGATTCTGAAGGACGGGGTGTGCTAGCACCGGTTCCTCCGTTACGAGACGTTTTAGGGTGTTGAACGCCCTATCTTCTTCTTCAGTCCACCGCCATTCTTCGTCCTTCCGTGTCAGTTTAGTGAGTGGCTTGGCGTGAGTTGCAAAACCGCAGATAAAAAGTCTGTAAAAGTTACAGAAGCCGAGGAAAGAACGGACGTCTTTGACTTTTGTTGGCATCGGCCAGTCCTTGATACCTTGGACTTTTACAGGGTCCATTCGGGTCACCCCCCTTTCAAGGATTACCCCCAGGTAATCCATCCGCGGTTGATGGAACAGGCACTTCTCGAGCTTGAAGTAGAGGTCGTGCGCCTCCGCGACGCGTAGTACATCGCGAATGGCGTCCACATGGGCCGCCAGATCGTGATCGAAGTGAGTGGCGATACCAATATCGTCCATGTAGACGCGTATGGTAGTGCCCAGTCGTTCGTGCTTCGCTATCGTGTCGCGATAGATGTGGTTCATCATGGCCTGGAAGGTGGCGGGGGAGTTAGTGAGTCCGAAGAACATGACCGTGGGTTCGAAGAGGCCGAATTTAGTTTTGAACGCTGCTTTTTCCTGGTCGCCATCGCGAATACGTATGTTGTTGTAACCCCATCGGATGTCGAGTTTCGTATAGATATGGGCGTTGCTGAGGTCAAGGATGAGGTCCTGTATTAGTGGCAGCGGGTACTGATTTCGAATGGTGTGGGAGTTGATGACCTGATAGTCCTGTACCGGTCGTAGTTTTCCGTCCTTCTTTTTAATGAAGAAGAAGGAGGATGCGTACGGGGAGATAGAAGGGCGCAGGTACCCCTGCTTCAGCTTTTCCTCCAGAAACTCCTTGAGTTCGCCCTCTTCTTTTTGGGTCATGGGGTAAATCTTGCAGTCGATGGCGGCCGGCGCGGATGGTTTGAAGTCTATCGCATGATCCCACGGTCTTGCCGGGGGAAAACGGTGCGAGGCTTGCTCGTTAAAAAGTTTGCTAAACATTGCGTATTCTTGAGGGAGCACTGCTGCCGTCTGTTGCTGTTTCGCTTGTATGGCCAACTCCGTCGAGGTGGTGGCCCTAACGAACGTCTCTTCTTCCAGTTCCCGCACAATGTTTTCTTTTTCGGCCACGATGAGGGCTCGATGGTCGTTGTCGATAGCAACGCTTCAGTAGTTGCCAGTACTACCGGCTGCATGTCGGGGTGCATGGTTGCAGTGGCCCAGCTGATCGTTGGTTCGAATGCGCTTAGCCATGGATAACCCAGTACCATGTCTTCGCTCCCAAGATCGGTGACCAGGAAGGTCATTTGTTTTATCTGTCCTCGTGTCTTCACTTCTAGGTTAACGTAATGAGTGATTAACCCAGCTTTGTTTTCCGTATTGTCTATATTCCATATCTTGCGGGGCGTGTTTAGCGGCTGTGTCTGGATACCGGCTCGTTTTGCCAGGCTGGGTCGGATGAAGTTGTCGGTTGCGCCAGAGTCGACCAGCGCATTTGTTTCAGTCGTTTGGTAATTTGTACGGACAGTTACTGGAATTCGCATAGATCGATAGCGCGTTGTCACAATTACAGAATTACATTGAAGAGCCCTCACCCAGACTGACGGGTTCAGGCGTCCCGAAAACCCTCTTTCCCCCACAGATCTTGAAGTATGAGGTGTTTTACCTCATCCGTACTGTTGGCTACCTGCGTGAGCCATTCTTTTGCCTGTTCTCCAGGTGTTTTCGTCGTGGCTGCGTTTATTTGTGGCATTGGTGTCGCGCTGGGTGCCGGTGTCGCGTACCCTGGCAATGAGGGTTCGTACTGCGATACCGGCCCTTGTGAAGTGGGCCACTGGGGTGGCCATGTCTTGGTCATTCGACTGCTTGATGGGGCTGCTTGCCATTGCCTCTGAACGCGGGGGTGTGGACAGTTTCATGAGAGGTGTCCAGGAGCATGACAGTTATAACAGAGGACGTTCCTTAAGTCCCTTCGGGACCCTCCTCTCCTGTGTCCTCTGGCTCCCGGTCCTCCTCTTGGTGGGAATGGCGGCGTCGGCCAGTCGTGATGGGGCAGTTTGTTGAAGTCGATTTCTTCTGAACCTGCGAGCCTTACCCTGGCGCGGTCAGCTGAAGTGTCCATCGCCCATGGGTTGGTTTGAGGTAAATTTTGCGGAAGCGTCCACCCCGCATTGCCACTTTGCTTCTTCGGCTGTGTCGTCGTATTCTTGTATTCGTTGAGTCTCGCCTTGAGATGGATGTAGTTCTTTTGCCGTTTGAGTACGGCCCTCTTCCAATCATCAAACGTGATTGGGTTGTCAAATTGGAACGCGTTTTTGAACAGTTCCTTAGGTAGACCCGATGTAAAAAGGTCGATCGTTTGTGGTTCATTGAGGCGGTAATGAGCTTTCCGCGCGAGCTGTTCGAAGTCGTTAACGTACTTGTCAATATCCTCTCCCATCATTCTGAACCCTTTCCGTAGTACTGCCTGCGCTTGTTCTTGTTCCAGCGTGTTTTCGAATCGCTGGCTGAAGCCATCGGCTACGGCGTCCCACAGATTTCGAGTGTAGGGGTTAATTCCTCGTTGTATTTGCCTGTTGAGCCAGTTCAGGAAGGATAGGACCCATTCACTGACCGCTCCGCCTTTGATGTAGGAAAGGAACAGAAGGCATCTTCTGTAGTCGTTGCGCATGATGGGGGCGTCTAGGTTCATACCCCAGTAAACGTGCCACTGTGTCAGGAATTGGTCTACTTTGAGCCTGTCCCCATCGAAAATAGATGGTGGCTCGCCGGTTAGTTTTTCGTTGTGATGTCCTCCTCCAGCGCTTCCATCTCCTCCTCCTCCTTCACCGCCTCCTCCTCCATCGGGTGGTCCGGCGGGTGGTCCTCTTGGTGGTTCGGTTCTTCATAAATCAAATGGGACACCCCCTCCTGGTGGTGGTGGTGGATCATCACCTGGTCCTCCTATACCTGGGGGAAGCTCCAGCGTAAGTCGTCGTCCTGTCGGAGGGTCTCCTCGATCGGATCCTATGGCTCGAAAGATGGCGGCGTCGTCTGCGGTCATTCGCACGCCAGTTTCGGGGTTAATGGGCATGAGGATTTCTCTTGCCTCTTCCCGTATTGCGTGTGCTTCTTCCATTGCGACCTCTTCCATCGCTCGCGTTATTGTTGCCATAATGGCTGGTGATCGAATATGAATTGGCTCTGGTTCTGTAATATGCGCGGACTCAGCTCGTTCGATGAGGAGATCTTGTATTGCTCCTCCACTAGTTTCTGTTTGATTTGGCTCTCGTCCTTCACTCTCTTCTTGGCTTTGTTCTTCTTCCTCTGACACTACTTCTCCAGTAGAGTGCTCTTGTACTTGTCCGTCGATGGGGCCCCAATCTGCTCAGCTATTGAGTTCTTGGGCGTCGATATCACACTGATATCTAGGTCCTGTTGGTCGTACGACGTCCCACTGGGACTCTATGGGGTTCCACATAACTTCTGTCCAACACAAGTGGTCGAAGTTAAACTCAACTGGTCGGAACCTGCTAGGTCCGTTAAACTCCACAAAATATCCGGTTTCTTCTTCTCTTTCCCTCCAACTGGCAGCTTGTAAAAAGCGCATGGGGACGTTACGTTCTCCTCTTCTTGGGAGCGAATAGGGATGGAAATTCGTCCACTGATCTCTTGTTGTTACAGCCACGGTGGTATCTTGGTCTTAATGTAACGTCGCCACGACGTTAGCTCGACTTGAGCACGGGCAGCGGTAACAACTTAGCGATATGACAGTTTCGTCGGCTTGAAGACACGAAGGTCCAAGTCCTTGCCTTGGTGAATACGCGAAGGTACACCGGCAAGTCGAATATTGTAGTCACGGTCAAGACAGACTACTTCTTTAGATGAAGGCGCAAGCGAAGGAGGAGACAAGTGGCGATTCAAGAAGACCAAGATAGCGTATCTTGGTCTTCACGAGGTAGCTTAAATACATATCGAGCAGGCTTTCAAGCGCTGCTATGAGTCACTGTAGAGTAGCGTCCAACGTGTCGCAGAAACAACTCAAACCCTAATACTACTACTGCTAGTATTAGTGGCGTCCGGTCTCAGTCAGCTATCGTGCACAATCCCCTATCGTACTGCATCGTAATCACCTAAGTCCGCAACTAATCTACCTTACCGCCGTAGTTGCAACCGGTACAGTAAGGGTACGAGTCGAAACGTAACAGGTTTCCCATAGATGTACGGGGACCCTGGATGTCACGGTCATGTGACATCGTGACAAAAGTGTCACGCAACCCGGTCGATAGAAAAGATGAGTCCCTGAAAGTTTTACAGAAGTCCCAGTATCACAATGAGCATGCCTTATGGTGCCATTGACACATAGTATGCAATGTGTCAGCCTGGGTGACATGGCTTATCAGAAAACAGTCCGAAAATAACCAGTTTGTATGAGTATAAGAAGTAGTACAGAGAGTAGCACGGATCCCTTGTCTACTCTTAGTTCTTGAATACCGAGTACCATCCAGCCTTTCTCCTCTCGCTTGTGAACTCCCTGAGTGACACAAGAACCCCCAAATCTTGACTTGCTTCAAGGAAGTAAGTCTCGACTCTACCTGTGTTGAGCTCGGCTCCATGAAACCCATATGGTCCCTCAGAACTGTAACATAAGAGTAGACCATTCCTACTCTGCCGCAGAACAAGGCGATAACGCGTTCCCAGCCCCAGACCAGTCAACATTGATAGTCCTAAGGAAGGGACATGAATCACAGTGGCACATGAACAGAACTATGGGTGTGTTGAACCAGAACCAACAGATAAAGACCCAACAGTAAAACGACTCATTATTCGGCAAACGGTTCACAATCTCCAAGACATTGTAACAGGGGGAATTGACTGGATACAGGGACGAGGTTATATTGTACGACGTGACCCTAGTCCCGCACTTGACGTTGAATATTCAGAGGAAGAAAACTCCTGGTACGAAGTTTATTATGAAGCGACTGGCTGGTACACATATACGAACACGTGCGTCAATGGTCCACATCTTTGGGGACTAAAGGTACAGTCGAACCCCCAGCTGACACCCACATACAACTGGATCAAACATAAACACCTACTCATCAAACGAAAAGGAAAACAAAGCTCACCTCAACCAGCACCCATACCAGTCACCACACTCGTAACAGTCTCACCAAGTGTACCTATGGCCAGCGGAAGTGGAAGCAGCAACGCATCGGGGGCCTCAAGCGGAACGTCTACAATGGGCCCACTGCAGGGAGCCACACCTGTGTTCTTTGACAGGAACAGAGCACGAAGTCAACAATTTTTACATGAGTTCAACCAATTTCAACATGTAAATCGAACTAATGAACACATGATTAGCCCATACCAACGCGTAGCTCTGGCACTCACCTTAATACAGGGGCCAGCGGTTGAGAAGTGGAACCAAAGCCAGGACAGGAAACTAGAAGCAAAGGTCAACAATCCCTCTCACCCCATAGCCAAAACCAATGAGTCGCTGTGGAACGACTTCGTGACAGATTTTCAACAAGCATGGACAGATACACTCAGTCAACAAAACGCGTATGCAAAGTTAACCACACTCACCATGAAAGGGGATGATATTGACAACTACATTGCAACATTTGAACAACTGGCCGAGGCCACAGATTGGGACCTAATGGCCAAGGGAACTGTGGATCTGTTCCGTTGAGGATTGAGGAAGGGACTCTTGGTTTCTTGCTTCAAACATATGAAAATGCCCATAAAGATGGATGATTGGAAAGAAGCTACGCGTGAAGAAGTCCAACGGTACCGCACGATCACTAATTGCATAGCATCCATCGGAAAAACAACCCCAATACCCATGCAACAGTCTAGACCAAAACCAATCAGCAAAAACGACCAAATCGTACCTGTGGTGAACTCACTGTCACTCGACAGCGAGGGATACGGTTGAAGACGACGGCGGGCGAGGTAGAGACGGAGAGAGCGTTGAAGGGGGCGAAGAGGGGGCGTCTTGGCTCAAAGAAGATAGTGGCGCACACAAGGTGGGGCACTCGAAGGAGCTGAGAGGCAAGAGAGGAAGATGTCACAAGTGGACAGTCTGAGGGACTGTCCGATAGATTGAGCTAGCTTATATACTACAGGGGGTGGTCTGTGCGTAACTTTAGGGCAGGCTTAGGGCCTGTCCACGGGTGCTGCGCAATACTGCAGATTGGAACATTCCAGAGACAGGTTATTAATACTGTCCAATCAGAATACAGGATAAGCATGGTACGACTGCGCCGCAGTCGATGGCGCCATATTGCACCATAGTGGCGTGATTCCGCAGCAGCTGCGAAACCCGTGATTAGATCACGTGTTCCTTGTGACTTGGTTGATTATCTTCGTTGATCGATAAACTATCAATCGTTGATTGATACACGTGCATGTGCACATGTGACTTGGAAAGACAGAGTAATCACGTGATGCATCACGTGATCGTCGGAGAGCGAAATTCAAACTCCGATTTCGGATTTCCCCTTTAGGAAGCTGATGACGTAAGCCCGGTCTGGTCCGGTCCAGTCCTAAGCGCCTTGAGTCACGACCAGGTTTATAGGTTCGTGACAGTATCCCCTTTTTAACGTCGTGCTATTCCACTAGCACTAGTTGACTTCGGTTTAGGGGCACTGGGGTTGGCCTTGTGAAATTGATTTACAAGGTCTTGCGCATGGGTCATTTGGGAGGAGGGGAGCCAGGAGTTTTCGGAGTCAGGATACCCCTTCCACTTGATCAAGTAGAGTATGCCCTTTTTGTTAGGTGATACCTTGGATTGCAGGACCTTTTCTACTTCGTAGTGTTCGTCTTCCCCTTGGATGATTTCCGGGGGTGGTCTAGTGAAGTTGGGTCCATGTGTAGTGTTTTCTTTGTACGGGGAGATCAAGGAGTTGTGGAAGACTGGGTGGATGCGCCATGTCTTTGGTAGTTGGAGTTTGCAATTGACTCCCCAGGTGGAAAGGACTTTAAAGGGGCCGTGGCGTCGTGGGGCAAGTTTAGCTTTGGGGTGGGTAGTATGGATGTTGGTCCCTTCCAGCCAGACTAGATCACCTGTCTTGAATTCGTGAGAGGGGGTGGGTGTTTTCAACCCTCTCATGACTTCCGCTGCTACCTTAAGGGCTGCGGTAACTTCGGAGCGGATTTGATTTAGCGCATTTAGTCTCTCCTCTGCTGCAGGTATTTTGGTGGTGAAGTGGGTAGGGGGAATGAACTCTGGTTTGTATCCATACCAAACCTCGAAGGGTGATTTGTGGGTTGCGCTATGTTGTCGGGCATTGTGTGCAAATTCCATGAATGGGATTAGATCTACCCAGTTATCTTGTTGGAAGTTGCAGAAGACACGGAGGTATTGTTCGAGTTCTTGATTGACGCGTTCAGTTTCTCCATCGGTTTGTGGGTGGAAGGCTGTAGATAGCGTGGATTTGACTCCGAGTTTGTTCCAAATTTCTTGCATGACCTTTGATGCAAATTGGGGGCCTCTGTCGGAAATAACCTGTCGAGGTAGGCCAGTACGTCTCCAGACGTTTTCAAGGTAGAGTTGGGCTGTTTCGTCTGCAGTGATGGTTTTGTTGCAAGGGGAAATGACTATGGCTTTGCTAAGTCGGTCAACTACTACGAATAGTGAATCGTAGTTGTGGGATAGGGGAAGGTCGGTGATGAAGTCCATTGTGATGGTTCCCCATATTTCTTCTGGTATTGCATTTGGTTGTAGGGGTACTTGGGTACGTGGTTTGATTTTAGTGGTTTGACATGTGGCGCAACCATCAACATAGGTCTTAACGAATGTTGATATGCCTGGCCACCAGAAGTCTCGAGATATTAACTCATAGGTCTTCCATCGCCCTGGATGTCCTGTGGCAATGTGGTCATGGTATGTTTTAACAATGTCTCTTCGTAAGTTGTCATCCTTTGGAACGTAGACTTGTCCTTTGAACAAGATAATGCCATCTTCTAAGTTCCATTCTTCTAGGCCTTTAGCTAGGGATCGAGGACCATTTTTTAGGAGAGACTCCAGAGCCATGCTGACTTCCTTGTCGTAGGTCTGGGTGTTTTTGATACGCTGCCGGAGGGTGGTATCTCCTTGAATGGTTACTGCAGTTCGTTGTACTGCGTTAATGGAAAAATACTTGGTGTCCAGGAGTACTCGCTTTTCATCTTCATCCGCTATCCCCTTTTTATGATCTGGACGCCGAGACAGTGCATCAGATTTGTTCTGCGTCCCAGGTTTGTGGATGATGATGAACTGGAAGCGAGAGAGGAAAAGGGCCCAACGGGCCTGCCGGCGGGAAAGTTTCTGTTTTGTAGTAAAATAGACAAGGTTGCCATGGTCAGACCAGATTTCAGTAACGTCTTCGCGGCCCTCCAGGTAGTGTCGAAAGGCATGAAGGGCGTGGATGATGGCGAGGAGTTCCTTATCACAGATTTCATAGTGACGCTCAGCAGGAAGGAGGGATTTTGAAAGGAAGGTGACAGGGTGCCATCGTTGCAAGGCATCAGGTTGTTCGAGAATGGCACCGGTAGCAAAATCGCTTGCGTCGGTGATGAGGCGGAAGGGCTTTGAATGGTCAGGCAGGGCAAGGACAGGAGCCGTGGTGAAGCATGTAATCAGGGTGCGGAAAGCGCTTTCCGCCGCGGTATCCCAAGAAAAGGGAACGTCTTTCTTGGTCAGATCAAACAAGGGGCGGGCGATAGTGGAGTAGTCTTTAATGAAGCGTCGATAGAAATTACAAAAGCCTAAGAAGGCTTGTACTTGTTTGACAGTGCGCGGAGTGGGCCATTGAGTAATACCTGCAACCTTTGCAGGATCCATAGAGACTTGGCCATCGGAAATGACGATTCCAAGGTATTCGACTGAGGTTTGTGCAAATGTACATTTCTCAGGTTTCAGGTAGAGGTCGTGGCGTTCCAGCCGTTGAAGCACGTCATGTGTCAACGCTGTGAGTGAGGAGATATCTTCTGTGAAGATCAAGATGTCATCGAGGTAGACCACTACGTGTCCACCGTCAATCAAGGACTCGAAGATTTGATTCATGAATGTTTGGAAAGTGGCAGGGGCATTGCAGAGGCCAAAAGTCATTACGGTTGGCTCGAAAAGTCCTAAGGATGTTTTGAAGGCTGCCTTGTATTCATCACCTTCGCGGATGCGGATATTGTTGTAACCCCAACGAATATCTAGCTTGGTAAAGTAGCGCGCGCCATGGAGTTTGTCGATAAGTTCAGGGATAAGGGGAAGAGGGGCTGCGTTTTTAATGGTTATATCATTGAGGGCGCGGTAGTCTTGCACAGGTCGGAGTTTGCCATCCTTTTTGTCGACAAAGAAGAAGGGGGAGGCCATGGGTGACTTAGATGGTCGAATGTAACCTTTCTTTAGGTGTTCAGAGATGTATTCCTTGAGGGCATCGGATTCTTTTGGCGTGAGTCGATAAATGCCACAATTCTTCATAGTGGCTCCTGGTTTGAGATCGATGGCATGATCCCAAGGTTGGTGTTTGGGTAGTCGGTGGGACGCAGTTTCGCTGAATACTTTGGTGTAGCGTTGGAAGTGACTCGGAATGTGGTCGGTGGAAGGCTTGGGTGCAGTTCGTGCTGCTATCTTGGTGCTTGTAGTTACTTTGGATCGGATGGCAAGGTGGTCGTACTTGTTGAAGCTGTGAATCCACAGCCAGGGTTCGCAGGTATCTTGGATGAAGGTCGGTTCCAGGGGTTCAACTTCGTCATGCACAGGGAGGCAGGTTTCTTGGTCAAGGTCGAGTTCAAGGATGTTAATAGTCGTATGTCGCGTTTGTGGTGTTTTCGAAGAGATGACAACCGCTGAGGAGGACAGGGTGCAGGTTTTTGGGCATCGGGTGAAGGCTATTTTTGGTTGATGCCAATCGATTTCCGGATTATGCGCTTGGAGCCAATCTGTTCCTAAGATTATATCGTGCTCCCCTAGAGTAGTTGCATAGAGTTCCACAGTTTCGTCGTGGTAGTTGTCATCAGAAGTTCTGATCCGTAGTCTCTGGATCGTAGTATTCCTAACAGATCCCATCTTGTTGGGAGACCCATCCACGTTTCTAACTGGTAAGGGTTTAATTAGTGTTCGCATTGTTAGGTTGTTTGCACGCGCAAACCCATCATCCACGATGATGCCCTCCGCACCACTGTCCAACAGGGCACGGGCACTGATTTCTTTGCCAGACTTCTTTCCTACTAGTGTAACTCTGAGAACAATTGAAGGAGCTCTCCTATTCCGAATTGTTTCTACAGGTACATGCTCGGCTCCGAGCGTCTCTAGTAGGGAAAGGCCGTGTACAACGCTACTGGCACGAATACTTCCAATCGACAGTGCTACGATGGAAGAGCCTAAAAATCCTCATTAATAGGCACCGAACGCGGACGTGCGTCCGGGTCAAAAGGGAGTATCTCTCGATATATCGCTCCAATGTTTGCTGGGTGGTCAGCAGGTGCTTCCTCCTGACTTGGTTCATCAACAAAGGCGCCGCGCGCCCTAGCATTGTTGTTGGATTGGCCTCCTTTGGCTTTCATGGCTGCCGTCTTGGCGTGACATTCTTTAAGTACGTGGCCTGGTTTGCCACAGTACAGGCAGAGTTTATTCTTGAAGCAATACTCTCGCTCTTCCTTGGTAAGTTTGGCTTTTGGTTTAGTGGTGCGCGATGAGGAGGCGTTGACATTTACGCTATCGTCCTCCGCCAGGACTGCTCGCCCTGAAGTAGGCTTATGGGTTTTGTTAAACTGGTTAATGGCATGACCAGCGTAAATTCGATAGGTGCGATCGAATTCTCGTGCTTTCTCAACAAGGGTGTCGAAGGTGGTAGGGATGGGGGATATGCCGAGCAGCTTCATATTCAGAGCTGTCGGAATAGCTTGTCGGAAAGCATACATCTTGGTTTGTTCATTTGCACCACTCCGTGTAGCATGGGTTGACCATTCTTGGAACCATTCGTTGAAAGGTCGGGTCCCCATCTTTAGAGAATACATTTTGTTGGTGGATTCCATGGCAGTATGACCAGGAACAAAGTGTGCATCAAAGTCAGTTTTGAACTGCGCCCAGGTGCCAAAGGATATTGCCGCTCCTCCGGTTGGGTTCAAGGCTTTCTTTTGTCTATCTTGAGCCCATTCTCCGGCTGAGGTCCCAACCTTGAAGTAGGTGAGAGCAGTAGATATCTTTTTATCGTCTGAATTAAAGATATCTTGGTTTAGGTGGAAGTAGTTGGCTAGGTTGTTCCAAAAAGCTTTGGCATGGTTGGGCTTGCCATCAAAGGGCTCAGGCGCTGCACCTAAGATTTTTGCGGGTGCAGGTGCTGCCATTGCAGTGGGTACAGGCGGAACAGGTAAGGGGGGTGCTGAGGAAGAGGCTTGAACAGTTAGGGGTGGTGATGGGAGTCGAGGTGGGGGAACTGTTGCAGGGAAACGGCTAGGGCCGGAGGTACTAGGGGAAATCTGGGGTGTCGAGGGTCGGGAGGTTACTTGGGATAGTAGACCAGAGAGTTTTTTGGTAGTAGTGTCTAGGATTTGCGATACTTCCTCTGTGTCACTGTCTGAATCTTCGGATTGACTAGGTGTGGTAAAATGGACTGGTTTGTTGTTTAGGTAGATCCACTGTTCGTTTACAAAGTTCCAACGAACGTTCTTTCCTTTGAAAGTGGCGTGTAGGGAATTGTAGCTTAAGTCTTTGACCTTGTCGATACCAGGAAAGGCTTCTTTTAAGTCTTGAAAAACGATTTGGTGTTGGGTGGCAACTATTGTCCACGGGTGTTTTCCTGTAGGACTACAGATATCCTCTTCCTTCCACTTGGTGTAGTAAAGATTATCGGTGAGGGAAAAATAGGGGTCGAAGAAGTATACTGGGATGTGGGCTTTTTCTTCAGGTGTGAGAGGTCGTTGCGTATTCATACACTAGTTCTGCAGACGGGTGACAGTCCAACTGTCTATGTTCCAAGGGTAATAGACCTTATAGGCAGGGAGCAAGATGGCACGGTCTGGGTGGTTGGTTCTTTGTTGTCGACGGATCCAATGGTATTCTTCCCAAATACCAAAGTGGGTTAGGATGGTCTTAGTTCTCCACAAGAAGTCTTGGAAGTATAGGGGGCTGGTGGTGATCTCTGTTGCCCTAGTGAGGGGTTGAGCGAAGAACAAGGTTTCGTTGGTATGTCGGTTTTGATAGAGGAGGGTACAGTGGCGCTTGAAAACGTCGAGTTCTCTGGGGGTTCGTGTGGGTAAACTTTTGGTTACGAGGATTGCTTCTGGAAGGTGACAGTAGATCTCTCTTGGTTGGGTTTCGAGGTACTGTGCTTCGTCACTGCTAGTGGTGTGTTGTCTAGGGATGTCTTGGATACTAGGGAAGACAGGTTCGTGTGGGCTGGATTGGTTAATACTAGGGAGTTGGCTAGGGGTTCGTCGATGGGTACGGGCTGCTTGTCTTGGAATTACTGGGGTAGTGTTTGTAGAGGTAAGAGGACGGGTGTCTACTTGGGGACGGTGGTGACGCCTTCTTGTAGTGCGTTGAGAGGATGCCAGGGTGACTGCCCAATTTGTGATGGGTTCCAGGTTGATGTTTGACAGGTGTAATCTTCTCGGGTTTTCGCTTAAAGTTGCGACTTAACACTTTTCAGCAAAAGTAGGTCCCGACAAAATTTCTAAAAATCGTCTACGCTTCCTCGGTACGGTAAGTAATTAAGTCCGGGGGCCCACAATACGACGTTAGGAGGGGTAGGGGGAGTAGCTGGTCTAAATCCACAAGTGCAGACTTCATTTGAACACCAACAAGGACTGGTGTTGATTGGGTTATTCCAAGTATCCACTACTGTTGCACCTTCTTCGTCAGTGTCTCCGTTATGGAGAGAGACGTCACTGTCTCGTGGAGAGGGTACTTCGTCTGGAGGTGGGGGGGAATATTCAGGACTGGGGGTTGAAGGAACTAGGGGTTCAAAGCCTGGTCCGGCTTCTGCGATCCGAGCAAGTAGAGCGATCGACCGTGGTCGTTCAGAAGCTCTTCCTCCTCTGGCTTGTATGAGTTCTACTAGTTCTGGGTCGTCGGGTTCTCTGGGGGGCTCGAGGAATGTTCGTGGGTTAACTGGTGGTTGGTCTGGGTTGGGGAGCGTCGTTTCCCAAACTCCGGTGCTGAAGAGATAGGAAAATTCTTTTCCGTCAACAATAACAAGTCGAGGTGGGGAGTCGCCGACTCTAACCACCCGAAGTTCGTGAAAGTTGATTTGTAGTTGTTGATAGTTAAGGAGAACCCGGTTGATGTATCGTTTGGTACGCCCCGCTTCTATGCTCCTAATAAGTCGTTCTCTTCGAGGGGGAATGTAAATGAACCAGAGGAAGTCGCTCTTAGTCCAAACTAGGTATTGATCTGCTGGCCTGTTGTTGGTGGTGACGGCGCCTGAAAGGTGCCAGTAAAGGAGTTGCTCGTGGGCGTCGTCTACTAAGATAGGGAGGCAGTCGATAAGGGTTTCGTAGCCTTCTTCGCTTAGTATTCTTCCAAAGTCGAAGCTAAAGTGGAACTTGTTAAGGGCAGTGGGGGGGTCGGTCCAGGAGTCAGCGTTGTTTACAGCTGTTAAGTCGACAAGGGCAGTGGAGGGGTAGTATCGTTCAAGTTGTCGTCGTCTGTGGGTTTCAAAGTTGGCTTGGGCTAGCGCTAGCCTCTGAGCTTCTGTTAGTTGTTCTGGGGGCACTTAAAACCACTCGGTTTAAGACCTTCGTAGATAGTAGCGTTTACTTACTATTTGCGTTGAGACTTAAAACACTCGTTTTAAGTTACCAAGGCAAGTTTATTTCTTCAAAAAAAAGATACGTCCCCCTTGCTGACTTCTAGAGGGGTTGGGAGTCGGGAAAGGTAGTAATGAAAGAGAAGGGGTCGGCAGGGATACGAGGGGTAAGACAGTAAGCAAGTAGGTGGGGGGAGGCGCGAACTAAGTCCTCAAAAAAGTAGGCTTGGTGGTAAGCGTAGATCTGTCCGTCAACAGCGAAACGAAGATGTCCGTAAGAAGTTACAATCCTCCCGTCCAAGAAGTCTTGAATCTCTAGAGTAACTAGAGAGTCAATGTATCCGGCCCTATGAATGTTAGTAAGGGGGGCAAAAACACGCCGCAGGCCCTCCCTGAAGTCGTAGCGAATTGTTCCAAAAGGGGTGTCTGGAGAGGGAAGGTCGTAGACGGCCCTGGAACAGATGTAGAGAGGGGGGAAGTTGGGGTGTTGAGTGGGATCAACGATGCGGGGGAAAAGGGTGTAAACGTGGGGGGAAAGGAGACGAAAGGGGGTGACTGAGGGAAAAACTGGGGGGTAGTTGGCAAGGGTGGTAGCGAGGGGAACTCTGGTGATCAGTTCCCGAAGTGTAGTAGAGGCGGGCCGCCAAGATTCTCCCTGAGGAGTGATGACAGCGATGTAAAGATGGGGATGCTCTCCTTGGTGGAGGAGGCAAGGGGGAGCTTGATAGGCGGCGGCAGCAGCAGGAGGAAAGTTCTCCTGGTTGGGGTGAGGGGCAGGAGGGGCTTGTTCGGCTACCCTCTTGTAGTTAATAGGGGAGTCAGGGGTGGGGGGGTGCGAGGCAACTGGAGGAGGCGAGGGAGAAGGAGGGCACGGAGGAGTATCAACAGGTAGCGAAGGAGAGGCACGAGGGGTAGTTGCCGCGTGGGAAGGGAGAGGGGGACGAGGTGTGGGAAGACGAATGGGGGGTGCAGACTCGGCACGTAGTTCAGGAGAAGGAGTGCGAGAGAGTTCAACTATGTTTCCGTTGAGGTCTACTATCTCGAGTACTTCTTCGTAAAATTGTGCGGTGCTTGGGGAGACAGGACAAGGGGAGGGACGAGGGGTGGCTTCAGGGTCAGGGTAAACTAACTCTGGGGTGACTTCCCGACTTTCTAAGACGGGTGAAGGAATGACAGGGGGGGAGAAGCTTGGAGTAGGAAGAGGAATGTAAGGGGGGTCTGGGAGACGAGAAGTGGATGCGACAGGAGAGCGAGTAAAAATGGAATCGAGGGGGCTACCCTGGAAGTAACTATCTTCCTGGTAGCTGCAGGAATCTCCGTCCCAATGTCCAAACTGCGAAAAGTCGTAGTCTGAATCCACTGAGAAAGCCCGAGGTCAGTCTATTAAAGAGACTGTCCAAGTGTGGTGAACTCACTGTCACTCGACAGCGAGGGATACGGTTGAAGACGACGGCGGGCGAGGTAGAGACGGAGAGAGCGTCGGAGGGGACGAAGAGGAGGCGTCTTGGCTCAAAGAAGGTAGTGGCGCACACAAGGTGGGGCACTCGAAAGAGCTGAGAGGCAAGAGAGGAAGATGTCACAAGTGGACAGTCTGAGGGACTGTCCGATAGATTGAGCTAGCTTATATACTACAGGGGGTGGTCTGTGCGTAACTTTAGGGCAGGCTTAGGGCCTGTCCACGGGTGCTGCGCAATACTGCAGATTGGAACATTCCAGAGACAGGTTATTAATACTGTCCAATCAGAATACAGGATAAGCATGGTACGACTGCGCCGCAGTCGATGGCGCCATATTGCACCATAGTGGCGTGATTCCGCAGCAGCTGCGAAACCCGTGATTAGATCACGTGTTCCTTGTGACTTGGTTGATTATCTTCATTGATCGATAAACTATCAATCGTTGATTGATACACGTGCATGTGCACATGTGACTTGGAAAGACAGAGTAATCACGTGACGCATCACGTGATCGTCGGAGAGCGAAATTCAAACTCCGATTTCGGATTTCCCCTTTAGGAAGCTGATGACGTAAGCCCGGTCCGGTCCGGTCCGGTCCTAAGCGCCTTGAGTCACGACCAGGTTTATAGGTTCGTGACAACTCCCCACAAAATTACAGAGAATGGAAGGAAGCCGTCACCACCTGTCAACAGCAGTACATGCACCTCAAAGCCATGCTCAATAAAGGGGCACCACAGAAACAGGAAAGACCATGGCAACAATGGCAATGGCAGGGACTGCCAAGGAGTTCCTGGCAGCCCAGGAACTTACCAAGGGACCCAAATGCAATGGACACATTGGCAGATCACATCTGAGGGCGGCTGACAGGAGCAGAAGATATAATTGCCCCGCAACCCCCATATTGACCAAGGGGAGGATTCTTGCAGAGAGGAGGGCACAATAATCAAAGGCCAGTCACATGCTATAATTGTGGAAAGGATGGACACATGGCTCACAATTGCAGGCAACCATGAGGTGGCCATCAACAACCACAAGCATCAACCAGTCAGTATATCAACACCAACTATCATCAACAAGAACCTGAAGTCGCTACACATGCAGTCCAGGAATCACTGCTGTAACAGCACACCAATGACTGGCTCAACGGAGTGGCAGGAGAATCAGACAATGTAAAGGATATTATCCTCCAACAATTGTGGAAAAAGGAGGGTTTTCAGGATGCCTGAACCCATTGGCCTGGGTGAGGGCAGTCAATTGTAACAGTGTAATCATGACTTGCTATTGTTCTATGAGAGTTCCAGTATCGATTTGCACCAGTTATGCAATGGCCGACATATGTGCATTAGTAGACTCAGGAACAACTCACTGCTTCATGAGACCCTCCTTTGTCAAAAGGATGGGATTTGGGACAAAACAACTTGACATCCCAAAGAAAATATGGAACATCAACAACACAGAAAATAAATTGGGATGTATCACTCACTACATTGATGTTGATGTTCAAACTGAAGGAATCAATAAGGAAATACGCTTCCTCATCACCAACATTGGCAACGAAGACATTGTTCTCGGATATCCCTGGCTTGCAATATATGACCCCCATATTAAGTGGTCACAAGCAGCCATACACAAAGACATGCTTCCCATTGTTATCCAGTCCATCAACCCCCACATTGAACACATTGAGCCAGTAGTAGCGGTATCCTCTGTACAACACGAAGACTATGAAGTCATACACTCCTGCACCATCACTAACAAGGAGTGGCAACAATTTGAAGAAGAATGCCAGATCAGGGCAACTGCTACTGATCTTGCCATCACAGCCCAACTATACACTACCAAAGCTGAGTTACCCCCAGAATACCGAGAGTTTGAATGTCTCTTCAATGAAGAAGTGTCGGACAGGTTCCCTCCCAGCAGGCCCTGGGATCACACAATCAAGTTCAAGCCTGGCACAGCAGATGCCATAGATTGTAAAATATACCCCATGACCCAAGAAGAAGACAAAAATTTGCGTGAATGGATTAACAAACAGCTAAAGAAAGGGTATATAAGACCCTCTAAGTCCCTGTACACATCCTCCTTCTTCTTCATCGAAAAGATGGACAGAAAACTACACCCAGTACAGGACTACAGAAAAATCAACACAGTCACTATACACAACCAATATCCCCTTCCTCTCATATCTGATCTCATCACAGACCTCAGCAACGCTCACATCTATACCAAGCTTGACATTAGATGGGGATATAACAACATATGCATCAAAGAGGGGGACGAGGAAAAGGCAGCGTTTAAAACACACTATGGACTATTCGAACCAATGGTGGTGTTCTTCAGCTTGACTAATTCTCTGGCAACATTTCAGACTATGATGAATTTCATCTTCTGGGACATCATTGCCAAACACGAAGCATGTGGAATGGTCATACAGGTTTACATGGACGACATTGGCATCACTACTGGGATTAAACACTTACTGACTGATCACATTGAAGCAGTAAAAGACATGCTCTGTGGATCTACAGAACACGACCTATACTACAAGTTGGAGAAATGCCTCTTTCACTCTCCACACATGGATTACCTAAGGGGTAATCCTTGAAAAGGGCATGACATGAATGGACCCTGTCAAAATTTTGGGCATTAAGGACTGGCCTATGCCAACCAAAGTTAAGGACGTCCGCTCTTTCCTTGGCTTTTGCAATTTTTACCAACCCCTCATCCACAGCTTTGCCACTAAAGCATGTCCACTCAACAAACTAATGTGTAAAGGCATCGAATGGCACTGGGGAAAAGATGAAGAACAAGCCTTTCAAGACCTCAAACACCTCATAACCAGCGAACTGGTACTCACTCACCCAGACCTAACACAACAATTCAAACTAGAGGTCAATGCATTGGGGTTCACAATGGGTGCAGTACTTCTACAATGAAAAGCAGATGGCAAACAGCATCCCATTGGTTACTACTCCTCCACTCTTAACAAAGCGGAATGAAACTACAACATCTACAATCTTGAACTCCTGGCAATTGTCAAGGCTTTTCATCATTGGAGACCTCTTCTGGCGGGATCCCCTCACAAAATCAAAGTTTTCTCCAACCATCTGAACCTACAATACTGGAAGTTGCCACAAAAGATCAGTAGGTGTGTCGCCAGGGAAGTACTCCAGCTTTCAGAATACAACTTTGAGATTCACCACATCAAAGGAACATCCAATGGATGCGCCGATGCACTATCACTAAGGCCCGATTACAACCAAGGAGAAAGTGACAATGAAGGAATAACCATGTTGCCCAAAAGTGTTTTTGTACACACAACCACCCTGGACAAACCACAACATCTACACTGGAGGCCAGAGATTTTGCCAACTGAGATGACGCCTGAACACCCCATCTATGAACAGGATCTAGCTAAGTTAAAACCTTGGGTCAATGCTCACAAACTAAAAGACATCGAAGGAACATGGTACAAAGACAGACACTGTGTGGTTACTGGTGGTATTCACAACAAGAGTACCATCATTGCTGCACATCACGATTCCCCTGTTCATGGTCATCCAGGAATCAAACACACCCTCACACTCACAGAATGAAGCTATTGGTGGCCACAGATGAAGAACAATGTTACAGATTATGTCAAAGGCTGTGCAGAGTGCCAATGACACAAAGTCAACCTCCACCCCATTAGAGCACCATTACAACCCATCTACCCCAAACCAGAAGCCCTGCTGTTTGAGATCATCACAGTGGACTTCATCACCAAACTCCCCATCTCACATGGCTATGATTCTATCTTAATGATAACTGATCATGACTGTACCAAAGCCACCATCTTCATCCTGTGCAATGAAGAGATAACAGCTGAAGGCATGGCTGCTTTGTATGTTTCTCATGTATTTCCCCAGTTCAGACTCCCCTTGTGCATTATCAGTGACCGAGATCCCTGCTTTGTGTCCAAGTTCATGCAGGAGATATGCAAAATTCGTGGCATCAGCCAAAATATCTCAACGGTGTATCATCCCCACACAGATGGCCAATTGGAGAGAACAAACCAATGGCTTGAACAGTATCTCTGCTTCTGGGTAAACAAGTGACAACGTTATGCCCAAGCAGGGGTGTGGGTTCTAGAGGTTCTAAGTCACACAAGTATCAAGTGAAGACATCTGTTGTCTTATTGCTATGAAATACAAGTGACAAAAGTGTGGCACAATGTGCAGCACTACTCTGTAATGTAGGACTCCTTGTCCAAAGTGTCTAACACTTCTCTACACTTGATCTTGCTAGTCCACAGAGTATAACAGGTGTGATGTGTTGATATAGTTCAACTGCAAAGACTTTGAAGTGTCCTGATTAGGGACTGAGGTAGGGGATGCACAAGAAGAGGGGAATAGAGCGAGGTCACACCAAAGTACAAAGGCAAGGTTGCTAGATTGCAAACGAAGCCAAGTCTGGCTTCCTACAGTCTATGGTACAGGTTTATATAGGACGAGGTTCCAAACAACATGAACACAAGTCCACACAAGATCAAAGAGACCAAATGGGACAAGAAGATATTTGGAACAAGGGAACAGTGCCACTAGTAGCAGTAGCTCCTTTGGTAACAAAGGTATAGTACCAAAGGGGAAAAGCAAGGTAGAAACATACTGTGACTAAGGTCTGAAGCATTGGATCATAACAGACAAGATGACTGGGTTTGTTATCTGCCTATGGCAGAATTCATGCACAATAATTGGCCCAATGAAACTACATGAGAGTCACCCTTCTTCCTCTTATCAGGATTCAATCCCGTGCTGATTGGATTGATAGACCATCTCCTATCCCACAAGTCTTGCTACAGCTAGACCAATTCAAGCAGGCATGACAGTGTGCCTTCTCCTGCATGTTCTGAGTGCAGAAGTCATGGGTCAAGCACAAAGATCCGCCTAAATTCAAAGAAGGTGACCTCATGTGGCTTGAAGGATGCCACCTATGCACACACCAACCAACCACAAAATTAGCTGCTAAGCACCATAGTGTTGGTAGGTGATTCGCGTATCTTGCTGGCTTTGTGTAATTCAGGCGAGACTGATTGTGGCAATTCATCATGTAACTGGGGATAAGTAAGATGTCTGGGGTTAGTGGTAACGGCCTTGGCGAATGTGCGTGGCAGAGTTCGGGGAGGTATGGGGAGGATTTGTTCGGCCATTATTACAGCACAGTGATGGTGAAGTCATGGGTTGGAGACCCCGTTGTGTGTGAATACAGAAGATAGAGCCGTGGGCATGGGTTTTGGAAGGAATGGTGTTAGTCGCGTCACTGCACAGGCTTCCAGAATATGGGTATCGATAGCAGCGGTGTTTGCTGCCCAATCTACCATACTGTGTTTGGCTTCTCGCAGGTGTTGCAAAAGTATTTGTTGTTGTTGAACTGATTCTCTGAGTCAATGGACGTCAGCACTTAGACTGGGGTCGGCGAATTGTGCTAATGCTTTGTCGATATTGGCGTGGGCCGGGTGTTCGGGGTGAAAGATGTCAATGAATTTTTTCTCCAGAATACGTGGTCGTATGTCAGGACATGGTCGTGCTGTCAGTTCGTCGTAGTAATAGGGTTTACCACGTCCCTCTGTGGCGATGGTAATGGGCTGACCACGTGGATTGACAACGAACTGTAAATAGGCTGCATTTCTGCGTTCCCCGTCGGACCACGGTATTTCGACCTGATAAGGGTGCTCAGGTAATACTTTCTGCCAGTCACCGACTGGTGGCGAGAGGTCATCAACTGGTTGTGCCGGCAATGGGTGGGGCTGTCGCTGTTCATTCTGTTTTGTGAGTTCCTTCAGTGTTTCCCGCCGCAGACGTTGCTGCCGTTGTTGTTTGGCCTGTGAGTGGCGATAGTGATAGCCGTTGTCACCGATATGCATGCTAAGTCCCCACATGTCTTTGCACAAACATGGTGAGTTCAGCAGAGCGTTGTAAGACGGTCCCACTCTTGCCCATTCATTTACCTCTCGGTCAATACATCAATTGACGTCGTCCAGGAGGTCTCGAGCAGCTATGATTGGGAATTGAGGGGGATGGTGCTGCATGATGAGGTTGGTACTGATGTAGTTAATTGTTGTGTCTTTCCGAGCTTTATACTGCTGGATAAGCTCGGGAGCATTTATGTTAGAGATGGGTTCGCAGCTATCGTGTGCTGCGGAAAAACCTTTCCATCATATCAAATATTGTGGCGTTCTTCGTCTGCCCGTCAGGCAATGATCGAGGATGTCTTCTACTTCCCACTCCAACTCCCTGTTCACTAATTCCAGGAGCGGGTGTTCTTCCTTTCCTCTGTTTGTCTCGGTTTCACGATAGGGGGTTAGAAGAGCGGTGTGAAATACGTCATGGATCTTCCATTTTTCCGGTAGTTGAAGTCGATAGGCTGTTTCCGAAACCTTCTGTGTTACGATTAGCGGTCCGTACCGTTTTGGTGCTAATTTTGTTGACGGGTGGGTAGTCTTCAGATTTGTGGCATCTAGCCACACTTTATCGCCCAATCAATAGGGTTGATATCGCGGCAATCCGACTATCCATTTCAACTGGGTGTTCTTCATCGCAGTTTGTGCGTCTGTTCATGCTTTAGTTAAAGCTGCGAGGCGTTCGTCGGCTGTTGGGGAGTTAGTGGAGTTCTTTGGTTGATGAACAGATGGGACAAAGCCCAGGAGTAACTCAAACGGGGATTTCCGTGTGGTATCTGATGACCACGCATTCAGTGCGTATTAGGCAATGGGGAGCATTGGTGCCCAATTATCCTGTTGGTAGTTAGCGTACATCCTTAGATACTGTTCCAGTTTTTGATTTGTCCTTTCCGATTGCCCATTGGTGCATGGATGGTATGCCGTACTGATGTTTTGTTGAATGTTTAGGGCTGAACAAAGGGCCCTAGTGAGTGCGGCCGTGAACTGGGGATCGTGGTCCAAGATGACTTTGTTTGGCAAGCCATAATGAGGTAATATGTGTCGGACGTATGACTGCACAACTTCTTCGGCGCCATGTTTTTCTTTCCAAGGTATGAAGATGTTGGCCTTTGAACATCCCTGATTGGTGATGGTTAGGATCGAATCGAATCCTCGGGATTTGGGGAGTTTAGTAATGAAATTGAGGGCAATTGTCTGGAATGGAAGGGAGTTATCTGGAAAGATTGGGCTTATCGGTACTTGGGGTCAAGTTGTTAAGTTTTTGTTAGCTTGGCAGACAACGCATCCTTGTACATAATCGGTGACATGGTCTGTCATATTAGGCCACCAGTAGTGATTGTTGATTGCTGACAGTGTGTTGGATTGTCCAGGGTGGCCTGTGGTGGTGAGGTCATGGAACGACCGAATTACCCCCCTCCTCAGGGAGGGGTCGTCCACAATCACTAGTCGGTTGCGGTGAAACCAGAGGCCAGAGGGGTCGCATTGCAGAGGAGGGTGTGCGTTATGAAAAAGGTTCAGTCATGCAAGTTGGGCAGCACGACATTGATCATCTAAAGTAGTGGTGCGGGTAAAATTGATAAAGAAGGAGGGTGGGAGAACAGTGACTGCCAAGTTGTCAGTGCCGTCGGGAACAAGTGTGGGGTGTCAAGAGAGGGCATTGGCATGCAGAGTGGGTCCTGGTACATGTTTGAGCACAATGTTGTAATCAGTGAGGATGTTGACCAAACATGCAACACGTCAGTTAATATGTTGAGGAGAACGGTAATGGAGAAGGTTCTGGTGGTCGATGAGGATGGTGATGGGATGAGAGGCGGCGACAAGCAAATGCCACCAGTGTTCCAGACTGTGGATGAGCGTGAGAAGTTCACGATCATAGACGTCATAGTTCCGTTCAGCAGCTGAGAGAGACTGGGAAAAGTAGCCCATGACCTGGTGTTTCTGGCGACTGTTGGGCTGAGTGAGTATGGCACCAATGGCATATAGGGAGGCATCAGTCTGCAGTTGGTATGGTACAGCGGGGTTTGGTTGACGTAGTGCAGGGCGCGAGCAAGCAATGGAAAGTAGAGTGTTGAGGGCGTGAGTACAGTCATTAGTCCAGAGAAATGGGACATCTTTTTTGAGTAGGTTTGTCAGGGGATGTGCAATATCAGCGTAGTGGGGTATGAATGGTCGTTGGTACCCGAGGATGCCAAGCGTGCTACATACTTGTTTGACAGATGTTAACATTTGTGGCCAATTGTGCCATCCTGATACTTTATCACTACCCATCTGTATAGTTTGGTTAGCGATCGTCATGCCTAGGTAATCAATTTCGGTGCGTTTGAAGGCACATTTTGACAATTTTAGAAAGTAGCTCTCGTCCATTAGAATCTGGAGTACTTGCCCAACGATTAATCGATGACGGTGATAGTCTGTAACTGTGGTGATTAGAATATCGTCCATGTAAATGAACAATTTGGTGGGGTATCGTTGAAGTAATGAGCGGAAGATGCGATTCATTGCCTGGACAAAGGTGGTGGGCGAATTAGTCAAGCCGAAATACATAACCATGGGTTCGAATAGTCCACGAGGTGTTTTGAACGCAGCCTTCCACTGGTTACCGTCTTTGATGCAAATATTGTTATAGCCCCATCGTATGTTGAATTTCGTAAACAGTGTTTTGTCAGCGAGTTGATTGAGAAGATTAGAGATCAACAGGATCGGATAGGTATCTTTCAACGTGATCTGGTTTAGTGGTTTGTAATCCTGGACCGGTCATAACTTTCTGTCTTTCTTTTTTAGGAAGAAAAATGATGATGCATAGGGTGATTTTGATTCACAAATGTACCCTTTGTTTAGATGTTTGTTTAGGAACTCGTCCAGGTGATTTAGTTCTTTCGTTTTTAAGGGATAGATTTTACACTTTAGAGTCGGTGGAGCATTGGGCAAAAGTGTGATCACGTGGTCATCTTCTCTTTCTGGTGGGAAGTGCATTGCGGCTTCTTCCGAAAAGACCGTGGCCCATTGTTGGTAATGTTCAGGGAGTTTGTCGTTTGTTTTTGTTTGTCGTTCCACCATTTGCTGAGCTATTGTATCGATCGTCATGACCTGGTTGATTTTTATATGTCACTCTGTTCCTTTGAGGCGGTTGTTGACCCAATCGATTTTGGGATCGGTTTCTCAGAACCATGGATGACCGAATATGATGCGAGGTCGTCTGAGGTGTGTGACATACAACAGTGTGTGGTACTGTCTTTTTCCCCAGCTGATCATTGCTGAGCAGGCCTTTTTAATACTTCCCTGTTCGTTGAGTGTTCCATCGACGTTATAGACAAGTCTTTGTTTGACGTCTATTGTTTGAAGAGCGAATTTGTGGATACATTCGTCGTCTATGAAATTGTCAGATGCGCCAGAGTCAATTAGTACGGGAATGGTATGTGGGGTTCCTTCCATCAAGATCTGAAGGGTAAGTGTATCGTCCGAAGTACTATGGATCGCGTTGATACTTGACTCTTCAACTTTGTTGTCCTTGTCTAGGCTAGCTTCCATTAACAGTTGTGAGATCATATCTTTCCGTTGACTGATAGATAATCCCAGTATACCAGTCATCAATCAATCGGTAGTAAGTTCCTCTTTTACTTCACTTGAGGGTGATGGTTTTGTTGTAACTTCATTGACGCGAGCGGGTGGTTGCTTATTTGGACAGTCGCGAGACAAGTGGCCCATCTTCTTACATCTGAAGCATAGGCCCTCTTTGCAACAGCGGTCCATTTCTGCGAGTTCTTGGGGTGTACGAGTTCGTGGAACATATGTTTGAACTGTGTCCACTTCCATGGGTACTGTCACGAACCTATAAACCTGGTCGTGACTCAAGGCGCTTAGGACCGGACCGGACCGGACCGGGCTTACATCATCAGCTTCCTAAAGGGGAAATCCGAAATCGGAGTTTGAATTTCGCTCTCCGACGATCACGTGATGCGTCACGTGATTACTCTGTCTTTCCAAGTCACATGTGCACATGCACGTGTATCAATCAACGATTGATAGTTTATCGATCAATGAAGATAATCAACCAAGTCACAAGGAACACGTGATCTAATCACGGGTTTCGCAGCTGCTGCGGAATCACGCCACTATGGTGCAATATGGCGCCATCGACTGCGGCGCAGTCGTACCATGCTTATCCTGTATTCTGATTGGACAGTATTAATAACCTGTCTCTGGAATGTTCCAATCTGCAGTATTGCGCAGCACCCGTGGACAGGCCCTAAGCCTGCCCTAAAGTTACGCACAGACCACCCCCTGTAGTATATAAGCTAGCTCAATCTATCGGACAGTCCCTCAGACTGTCCACTTGTGACATCTTCCTCTCTTGCCTCTCAGCTCCTTCGAGTGCCCCACCTTGTGTGCGCCACTATCTTCTTTGAGCCAAGACGCCCCCTCTTCGCCCCCTTCAACGCTCTCTCCGTCTCTACCTCGCCCGCCGTCGTCTTCAACCGTATCCCTCGCTGTCGAGTGACAGTGAGTTCACCACACTTGGACAGTCTCTCCAATAGACTGACCCCGGGCTGTTCCAGTGACTGACTATAACTACGAGTACGACTTCTCGCAGTACGGTCAGTGGGACGGAGACTCTGCCAGCTACCAGTCAGAGTTCGACAACCAAGGTAGCCCCCTCAACTTTTCCCGAACTTCCCCTGTCCCCTCTTCCTCTGCTGTCCGTCTTGACAGCCTCCGCTTTACCGCCCCCTACACCCCCGCCACCTTCGGTGGTAACGAACCCCCTGCCCCTGTTGCCCTTGTTCGGGACGCAACCCCCGAACTAGTTTACCCCTACACTCCGGCTGAAGAAGCCACCCCTTGTCCTTCCCCTCATTCCCTTTCCCCCAGTGTCGCCCAGTTCTACGAAGAGGTCCTCGAGATCATCGACCTCAACGGGAACCTTGTCCCCTTGTCCCCTGAACCCCGCGCCGAGTCTGCGCCTCCCCTCCGAGTCCCGACCCCCCGCCCCCCTGTTTCTCTTCGTGGCTCTCCTTCGCCACCTCCTGTTCTTCCTCCGACTCCTCGTCGCTCTTTGTCTCCTGTTCCGGTCCCCTCCCGCCTTGCAACCCCCGACTCGCCGATTAACTACGAGCGAGTAGCAGAACAAGGCCCAGTCTTTCCCCCGGCCCCTCACCCCCACCAAGAAAACCTTCCCCCGCTTGGCGCCACCGCCTACCAAGCCCCTCCTTGTCTCCTTCACCAAGGAGAACACCCCCACCAGTACATCGCTGTCGTCACCCCCCAAGGAGAATCTTGGCGGCCCGCCTCCACCACACTCCGGGAACTAATCACTAAAGTTCCCCTTGCCACCTCCCTCGTTACTTTTCCCCCCATCTTCCCTTCCGTCACCCCTTTTCGTCTTCTTCCTCCTCACGTTTACACCCTCTTCCCACGCATTATTGACCCCACTCAACACCCTGACTTCCCCCCCCTTTACGTCTGTTCCAAGGCCATCTACGACCTTCCCTCCCCCGACACCCCCTTTGGGACTATCCGCTATGACTTTAGGGAAGGCCTGAGACGTGCCTTCGCCCCCCTCACTAACGTCCACAGGGCAGGGTACATTGACTCTCTAGTAACCCTAGAGATCCAGGACTTTTTGGACGGAAGGATTGTTACCACTTACGGACACTTACGCTTTTCTTTTAACGGACAAATTTACGCTTACCACCAGGCCTATTTCTTTGAGGACTTGGTTCGTTCTGCCCCTCATCTACTGGCTTATTGTCTTTCCCCCCGTATCCCTGCCGACCCCTTTAGTTTTATTTCCACCTTTCCCGACGACCAGCCACTTTAGATAAGTGGTTATATATTTGCCTTGTCTTGAAACGAGTGTTTTAAGTGCAACGCAAAAGTAAGTAAGTGTTTACTTATTTGGGTTTTGGACTTAAATCGAGTGATTTAAGTGCCGCCTTCTACTCCATTTACCTTCAACTTATCTGAAGAACAAAGGCTCGCACGAGCCCGAGTTAACTTCGAGCCCCACAGGCAGCGGCAACTTGACCGCTACTACCCCGTCACTTCCACTTACGACCTCATCGATAACCCCCGTCTTGATTGTTGGACAGAACCCCCTACCGCCTTACGTACCCTTATCGACCTCTTTGACTTTGGAGAAGTCATCCCCGAAAGGGTTTACCACGAGTTTATTGACGATCTTTCTGAAGTTGTCAAGGCTGCCGACGAGCAACTCCTTTATTGGCATCTTTCAAACTCCGTCTCTGTCACCAACCACCCAACAGACCAACTCCTAGTGTGGACCAAGAGCGATTATCTTTGGTTTGTCCACATTCCCCCTCGTCAAGACCACTACATTCGGCAACTAGAAGACGGTTTCTCTCTTCATTATGTTGACCGACTCCGCCTCACGTATCAGGAAATACAGATTTCCTTCCAAGAACTCCGAGTGGTCATTCACCCTGACTCTGCCCCCCGTCTAGTCATCTCTGATAGTTCGGAGCTCACTTATTCCTTCGCCACCTCTGCGTGGGAAACTACCCTGACCAACCCTGACCGAAACCTTGTCAATCCAAGTACCTGGCACTACCCCCCTTCTACCTCTGACGACCCAGAGTTAGTTTCAATTCTCAACGCTAGAGAAACTTTCCGGACTCCCCCCCTACTTTGCCGAATTACAGACCGGCTACCCCCTAGTTCCCCTGAAACTGAAGACGAATCTTCAGACTCCGACATCTCCCTACATAACGGAGATACCAACCAGCCGCCTAGTCCAAACGACGGTTGGGGACCAACTCTGACCTCAGGTCCCTGTTGGTGCTCTCAAGAAGTCTGCACCTGCGGTTATCGTCCCAACACCCCCCCGACACCCCCCAACGTAGTATTGTGGTCCCCTGGAGTTAACTATCTACCTTATAGAGAAACGGACTAGATAGTATAGATTGTCGAGATAAATTTTACGAGTGTAAAATTCGACAAATTCCTGAGTCAAAACCCTGGATCCAATCCATTGGGCAATTAACCTGGCATCCTCACACGTCGCCCAAAGAAGAACCCATCGTCGCTTCCAAGCGGACGATCGACCTATAGCCTCTACCCCTAGCACCCCTGTTACCCCAAGGAGGGCCCCCAGAGCTCGTCAAGCTACCAACACCCAGATTCCCCTTCCGAGTATTAACCAAGCTGGACCAAGTGAACCGGTGTACCCCAGTATCCAAGCAACTCCAACTGCAAGACAGCATTCCACAAGCAGCGACGAAGCGCAGTACCTCGAGACCCAACCCCGAGAAATCCATTGTCACCTCCCCGAGGCTATCCTAGTAACCAAGAGCCTACCAACCCGGACCCCCCGAGAACTCGACGTGTTCAGGAGGCACTGTTCTCTGTTGTACCAAAACCGGCACAATCTTGAAACCCTGTACTTTTCCCAGCCCCTTACGCGCATAAGCGAGATTTCGACAAGCCCCTTGTATTTCCAAGACTTCCTGTGGAGAAGTAAGACAACCCTGACCCACTTTGGTATTTGGGAAGAATACCATTGGATCCGTCGTTCGCAAAGACCCCATCGTCCGGATAGAGCTATCCTTCTCCCCGCATACAAAGTCTACTACCCCTGGAACCTGGACAGTTGGACTGTCACCCGTCTCACCAGAAGAGGTGAATGAATACACAACGACCTCTCACACCAGAAGAAAAAACCCACATCCCAGTATACTTTTTCGACCCATATTTTTCCCTCACCGATAATCTTTACTACACCAAGTGGAAGGAAGAGGATATCTGTAGTCCTACAGGAAAACACCCGTGGACAATAGTTGCCACCCAACACCAAATCGTTTTTCAAGACTTAAAAGAAGCCTTTCCTGGTATCGACAAGGTCAAGGACTTAAGCTACAATTCCCTACACGCCACTTTCAAAGGAAAGAACGTTCGTTGGAACTTTGTGAACGAACAGTGGACCTACCTAAACAACAAACCAGTCCATTTTAACACACCTAGTCCATCCGAAGATTCAGACAGCGACACAGAGGAAGTATCGCAAATCCTAGACACTACTACCAAAAAACTCTCTGGTCTACTATCCCAAGTAACCTCCCGACCCTCGACACCCCAGATTTCCCCTAGTACCTCCGGCCCTAGCCGTTTCCCTGCAACAGTTCCCCCACCTCGACTCCCATCACCACCCCTAACTGTTCAAGCCTCTTCCTCAGCACCCCCCTTACCTGTTCCGCCTGTACCCACTGCAATGGCAGCACCTGCACCCGCAAAAATCTTAGGCGCAGCGCCTGAGCCCTTTGATGGCAAGCCCAACCATGCCAAAGCTTTTTGGAACAACCTAGCCAACTACTTCCACCTAAACCAAGATATCTTTAATTCAGACGATAAAAAGATATCTACTGCTCTCACCTACTTCAAGGTTGGGACCTCAGCCGGAGAATGGGCTCAAGATAGACAAAAGAAAGCCTTGAACCCAACCGGAGGAGCGGCAATATCCTTTGGCACCTGGGCGCAGTTCAAAACTGACTTTGATGCACACTTTGTTCCTGGTCATACTGCCATGGAATCCACCAACAAAATGTATTCTCTAAAGATGGGGACCCGACCTTTCAACGAATGGTTCCAAGAATGGTCAACCCATGCTACACGGAGTGGTGCAAATGAACAAACCAAGATGTATGCTTTCCGACAAGCTATTCCGACAGCTCTGAATATGAAGCTGCTCGGCATATCCCCCATCCCTACCACCTTCGACACCCTTGTTGAGAAAGCACGAGAATTCGATCGCACCTATCGAATTTACGCTGGTCATGCCATTAACCAGTTTAACAAAACCCATAAGCCTACTTCAGGGCGAGCAGTCCTGGCGGAGGACGATAGCGTAAATGTCAACGCCTCCTCATCGCGCACCACTAAACCAAAAGCCAAACTTACCAAGGAAGAGCGAGAGTATTGCTTCAAGAATAAACTCTGCCTGTACTGTGGCAAACCAGGCCACGTACTTAAAGAATGTCACGCCAAGACGGCAGCCATGAAAGCCAAAGGAGGCCAATCCAACAACAATGCTAGGGCGCGCGGCGCCTTTGTTGATGAACCAAGTCAGGAGGAAGCACCTGCTGACCACCCAGCAAACATTGGAGCGATATATCGAGAGATACTCCCTTTTGACCCGGACGCACGTCCGCGTTCGGTGCCTATTAATGAGGATTTTTAGGCTCTTCCATCGTAGCACTGTCGATTGGAAGTATTCGTGCCAGTAGCGTTGTACACGGCCTTTCCCTACTAGAGACGCTCGGAGCCGAGCATGTACCTGTAGAAACAATTCGGAATAGGAGAGCTCCTTCAATTGTTCTCAGAGTTACACTAGTAGGAAAGAAGTCTGGCAAAGAAATCAGTGCCCGTGCCCTGTTGGACAGTGGTGCGGAGGGCATCATCGTGGATGATGGGTTTGCGCGTGCAAACAACCTAACAATGCGAACACTAATTAAACCCTTACCAGTTAGAAACGTGGATGGGTCTCCCAACAAGATGGGATCTGTTAGGAATACTACGATCCAGAGACTACGGATCAGAACTTCTGATGACAACTACCACGACGAAACTGTGGAACTCTATGCAACTACTCTAGGGGAGCACGATATAATCTTAGGAACAGATTGGCTCCAAGCGCATAATCCGGAAATCGATTGGCATCAACCAAAAATAGCCTTCACCCGATGCCCAAAAACCTGCACCCTGTCCTCCTCAGCGGTTGTCATCTCTTCGAAAACACCACAAACGCGACATACGACTATTAACATCCTTGAACTCGACCTTGACCAAGAAACCTGCCTCCCTGTGCATGACGAAGTTGAACCCCTGGAACCGACCTTCATCCAAGATACCTGCGAACCCTGGCTGTGGATTCACAGCTTCAACAAGTACGACCACCTTGCCATCCGATCCAAAGTAACTACAAGCACCAAGATAGCAGCACGAACTGCACCCAAGCCTTCCACCGACCACATTCCGAGTCACTTCCAACGCTACACCAAAGTATTCAGCGAAACTGCGTCCCACCGACTACCCAAACACCAACCTTGGGATCATGCCATCGATCTCAAACCAGGAGCCACTATGAAGAATTGTGGCATTTATCGACTCACGCCAAAAGAATCCGATGCCCTCAAGGAATACATCTCTGAACACCTAAAGAAAGGTTACATTCGACCATCTAAGTCACCCATGGCCTCCCCCTTCTTCTTTGTCGACAAAAAGGATGGCAAACTCCGACCTGTGCAAGACTACCGCGCCCTCAATGATATAACCATTAAAAACGCAGCCCCTCTTCCCCTTATCCCTGAACTTATCGACAAACTCCATGGCGCGCGCTACTTTACCAAGCTAGATATTCGTTGGGGTTACAACAATATCCGCATCCGCGAAGGTGATGAATACAAGGCAGCCTTCAAAACATCCTTAGGACTTTTCGAGCCAACCGTAATGACTTTTGGCCTCTGCAATGCCCCTGCCACTTTCCAAACATTCATGAATCAAATCTTCGAGTCCTTGATTGACGGTGGACACGTAGTGGTCTACCTCGATGACATCTTGATCTTCACAGAAGATATCTCCTCACTCACAGCGTTGACACATGACGTGCTTCAACGGCTGGAACGCCACGACCTCTACCTGAAACCTGAGAAATGTACATTTGCACAAACCTCAGTCGAATACCTTGGAATCGTCATTTCCGATGGCCAAGTCTCTATGGATCCTGCAAAGGTTGCAGGTATTACTCAATGGCCCACTCCGCGCACTGTCAAACAAGTACAAGCCTTCTTAGGCTTTTGTAATTTCTATCGACGCTTCATTAAAGACTACTCCACTATCGCCCGCCCCTTGTTTGATCTGACCAAGAAAGACGTTCCCTTTTCTTGGGATACCGCGGCGGAAAGCGCTTTCCGCACCCTGATTACATGCTTCACCACGGCTCCTGTCCTTGCCCTGCCTGACCATTCAAAGCCCTTCCGCCTCATCACCGACGCAAGCGATTTTGCTACCGGTGCCATTCTCGAACAACCTGATGCCTTGCAACGATGGCACCCTGTCACCTTCCTTTCAAAATCCCTCCTTCCTGCTGAGCGTCACTATGAAATCTGTGATAAGGAACTCCTCGCCATCATCCACGCCCTTCATGCCTTTCGACACTACCTGGAGGGCCGCGAAGACGTTACTGAAATCTGGTCTGACCATGGCAACCTTGTCTATTTTACTACAAAACAGAAACTTTCCCGCCGGCAGGCCCGTTGGGCCCTTTTCCTCTCTCGCTTCCAGTTCATCATCATCCACAAACCTGGGACGCAGAACAAATCTGATGCACTGTCTCGGCGTCCAGATCATAAAAAGGGGATAGCGGATGAAGATGAAAAGCGAGTACTCCTGGACACCAAGTATTTTTCCATTAACGCAGTACAACGAACTGCAGTAACCATTCAAGGAGATACCACCCTCCGGCAGCGTATCAAAAACACCCAGACCTACGACAAGGAAGTCAGCATGGCTCTGGAGTCTCTCCTAAAAAATGGTCCTCGATCCCTAGCTAAAGGCCTAGAAGAATGGAACTTAGAAGATGGCATTATCTTGTTCAAAGGACAAGTCTACGTTCCAAAGGATGACAACTTACGAAGAGACATTGTTAAAACATACCATGACCACATTGCCACAGGACATCCAGGGCGATGGAAGACCTATGAGTTAATATCTCGAGACTTCTGGTGGCCAGGCATATCAACATTCGTTAAGACCTATGTTGATGGTTGCGCCACATGTCAAACCACTAAAATCAAACCACGTACCCAAGTACCCCTACAACCAAATGCAATACCAGAAGAAATATGGGGAACCATCACAATGGACTTCATCACCGACCTTCCCCTATCCCACAACTACGATTCACTATTCGTAGTAGTTGACCGACTTAGCAAAGCCATAGTCATTTCCCCTTGCAACAAAACCATCACTGCAGACGAAACAGCCCAACTCTACCTTGAAAACGTCTGGAGACGTACTGGCCTACCTCGACAGGTTATTTCCGACAGAGGCCCCCAATTTGCATCAAAGGTCATGCAAGAAATTTGGAACAAACTCGGAGTCAAATCCACGCTATCTACAGCCTTCCACCCACAAACCGATGGAGAAACTGAACGCGTCAATCAAGAACTCGAACAATACCTCCGTGTCTTCTGCAACTTCCAACAAGATAACTGGGTAGATCTAATCCCATTCATGGAATTTGCACACAATGCCCGACAACATAGCGCAACCCACAAATCACCCTTCGAGGTTTGGTATGGATACAAACCAGAGTTCATTCCCCCTACCCACTTCACCACCAAAATACCTGCAGCAGAGGAGAGACTAAATGCGCTAAATCAAATCCGCTCCGAAGTTACCGCAGCCCTTAAGGTAGCAGCGGAAGTCATGAGAGGGTTGAAAACACCCACCCCCTCTCACGAATTCAAGACAGGTGATCTAGTCTGGCTGGAAGGGACCAACATCCATACTACCCACCCCAAAGCTAAACTTGCCCCACGACGCCACGGCCCCTTTAAAGTCCTTTCCACCTGGGGAGTCAATTGCAAACTCCAACTACCAAAGACATGGCGCATCCACCCAGTCTTCCACAACTCCTTGATCTCCCCGTACAAAGAAAACACTACACATGGACCCAACTTCACTAGACCACCCCCGGAAATCATCCAAGGGGAAGACGAACACTACGAAGTAGAAAAGGTCCTGCAATCCAAGGTATCACCTAACAAAAAGGGCATACTCTACTTGATCAAGTGGAAGGGGTATCCTGACTCCGAAAACTCCTGGCTCCCCTCCTCCCAAATGACCCATGCGCAAGACCTTGTAAATCAATTTCACAAGGCCAACCCCAGTGCCCCTAAACCGAAGTCAACTAGTGCTAGTGGAATAGCACGACGTTAAAAAGGGGATACTGTCACGAACCTATAAACCTGGTCGTGACTCAAGGCGCTTAGGACTGGACCGGACCAGACCGGGCTTACGTCATCAGCTTCCTAAAGGGGAAATCCGAAATCGGAGTTTGAATTTCGCTCTCCGACGATCACGTGATGCATCACGTGATTACTCTGTCTTTCCAAGTCACATGTGCACATGCACGTGTATCAATCAACGATTGATAGTTTATCGATCAACGAAGATAATCAACCAAGTCACAAGGAACACGTGATCTAATCACGGGTTTCGCAGCTGCTGCGGAATCACGCCACTATGGTGCAATATGGCGCCATCGACTGCGGCGCAGTCGTACCATGCTTATCCTGTATTCTGATTGGACAGTATTAATAACCTGTCTCTGGAATGTTCCAATCCGCAGTATTGCGCAGCACCCGTGGACAGGCCCTAAGCCTGCCCTAAAGTTACGCACAGACCACCCCCTGTAGTATATAAGCTAGCTCAATCTATCGGACAGTCCCTCAGACTGTCCACTTGTGACATCTTCCTCTCTTGCCTCTCAGCTCTTTCGAGTGCCCCACCTTGTGTGCGCCACTACCTTCTTTGAGCCAAGACGCCTCCTCTTCGTCCCCTCCGACGCTCTCTCCGTCTCTACCTCGCCCGCCGTCGTCTTCAACCGTATCCCTCGCTGTCGAGTGACAGTGAGTTCACCACAGGAGTCTAGAGTGTAGGCCTTGGAATAGAGGTCTTTAGGTAGTCCACTTGTGAATAGATCCAACATCTGGGGATCATCAAGTCAATACTGAGCGCATTGTACCAATTGTTCAAATTGGGTGCAATACTCATCTAGATTGCTCCCAACCATTTTAAGCCCTCTTTTCAATTCATATTGGGCTTGCTCTTGTTCCATTGTATTTTGGAAGTGCTGCATAAAGCTGTGTGTAACTTCATTCCACAGTCCTTCACTGGTCCGGAGTATACCAGCTTGTATTTGGCCATTGAGCCATGTGAGCATTGCCAATACCCATTTGCTGACATTGACACCCTTGATGTAAGAGAGGAAAAGTAGGGCATGTTGATAGGGTGTGGCCATGATGCCTTCATCAGCATTCATGCCCCAATAGACATGCCATTGTGTAAGGAACACCTCGACTTTGGCATGTTCTCCATTGAATACTGTGGGTGCTTCACCAGCTAATTTGTTATTTTGGGGAGGGATGATAGGGCCTGCACCTGGTAATCCTCCTCTGGGATGTCCTCCTCCTGGTGGTCCTCCAGGAAACCCTCCAGAGAATCCCCCAAACCCACTTCCTCATGGTGGTGGTCCTCCTCCTGATAAATCACCAGGGGGTCTGCCTCCTCCACTAGGGGGGTCAGGTATGTCTGGTCCAATAGCATGGTGAATGGCTACATCATTGTTGGTCATTCAATGACCAGTATATGGGTTGATAGGCATCAGGATGTTCTGCACTTCCTGTGTAATATGTTGTTGTTCTTCTTGGGCCATCCAATCTATGGCATCAGATGTCAGCTGTATCTCTTCTTGTGTGATAGTTGTTGTAATCATTGCAATGGCTGGGCTGTGAATGTGGATTACTTCTGGTTTGATGTTGTGAATGGTAAGAGACTTAGTTCGTTGTATGATGTGTTCTCTGATGGCTCCTAAGCTGGCATCTGCAGCAGGTGTATTCCCTCTGCTTGGGGATTGACTTTTGGAAGCTTCTTCTCCACTGATTCCTTCATCAGTGTGTCCCTGTGCTTGTCTGTCAATGGGACTGTAGTCTGCACAGCTATTGAGTTTGTGCACGTCAATGTCACAATTGTAGTTTCTTCCTGCTGGCCTTACAATGTCCCAGCAATGATCTATGGGGTTCCATGTAACCTTGGTCCAACAAAGGTGATCAAAGTTGAACTCAACAGGTCAGAAATGGGTGGGACTGTTGAATTCTACAAAATATCTGGTATCTTCTCCTCGTTCTCTCCACTGGGTGGCTCCCAGGAATCTTGTTGGTACGTTGCAATCTCCTTGTCATTTGAGGTGATAAGGACAAAAGGACGTCCACTGTTCTCTGGTTGAATACACCACTTTTGAAGGACCTTGGTCTTAATGTTATGCTCCACAGGCATTAGTCCAACTTGGACACATGACAGCGTAGACAACTTAGCAAAGACCAGGTTAATGGGGACTGTATATCAACCCAACACAAGCTAAACAGGGGCTCAACAGGTGCATGCTGCAGTGAAATATATGAAGAGGCTATACCCTTGGTTGGTATAAGCGGAAAGGCACTTAGTTCTTAAGACTAAGGCAGATAAGAGATGAGTCAAGGTAGTGGATTGAAGAAGACCAAGATGGAGAGTCTTGGTCTTCTAGAGCAACTACTTATACAGGTACACACAGGCTTTAAAGTGCTGCTAGAATACTAACTATCCAGTAGTGTAACTAGCTTGAACCCTAGTACAGCTATCCTAGGAATGAATCATACATGGGTTATGAATCACATGCAAACTACATGCTGACTGATATGATGTAAGAGTCCATGACTAATGTTAAGTCAGACTGTAGTCATAACTGGTCATGAGTCACACAGAAGGAGTCAGAGTCTGTACCATAACAGGAGGATTTTTACAGAGAGGAGGGGGAAGGAATATTCAAAGGCCAGTCACCTGTTATAACTGTGGAAAGGATGGACACATGGCCTGAGATTGTAGGTATCCAAGAGGTGGTTATCAACAACTGCAGGCATCAAGCAGTTGGTATATCAATACCAATTATCATCAGCAAGAACCTGAAGTCACTATGCAAGCAGTGCAAGAAGCACCACTGCAACAGTGTGCCAATGATTGGCTCAACAGAGTGGCAGGAGAATCAGATGATGTAAAGGACATCATCCTCTAGCAGCTGTGGAAGAAGGAGGGTTTTCAGAACACCTGAACCCATTGGCCTGGGTGAGGGCAGTTAATTGTAACAGTGTAATCATGACTCACTACTGTTCTATGAGAGTTCCAGTATTGATTCACACCAGTTATGCAATGGCTGACATACAAGCATTAGTCAACTCAGGAGCAACCCATTGCTTCATGAGACCATCCTTCATTAAAAGGATGGTCTTCAGAACAAAACAACTCGACATCCTGAAGAAAATATGGAATATCAACAACACAGAAAACAGAGTGGGACATATCTGTTACGCTCCACAAGCATTAGTCCAACTTGGACTCAAAATGGCATAGATGACTTAGCAAATATTAGATGAATGGGGATCTCATATCAACCCAATGTCGGCTGAACAGGGGCCTCCTTGGCACACACTGCAGCAAAAGGGTGAAGAGGCTCTACCCTTGGTTTGGTAGAAGCTGAAGCACACTTTGTCAAGGACTAAGGCAGATGAGAGTTGAATCAAGGTGGTGGATTGAAGAAGACCATGATGAGGACTCTTGGCCTTCCACAACTACTACTTATACAGATACATGTGGGCTTTGAAGCACCTCTAGAACAATAGGTAACCAATAGTGTAACTAGCTCAAACCCAAGTACAGCTATCCTAGGAATGAGTCATGCACGAGTCACAATCACATGTAAACTACTATGCTGACTGATACGATGTAAGAGTCCATGACTAATATTGATACCAGACTGTAGTCATAACTGGTCATGAGTCATTTACAATGAGTCCTTCAGTTGGTACTGTAACATATCACCCACTACATTGACATCAATGTTCAAACTAAAGGAATTAATAAGGAGATACACTTCCTCATCACCGATATAGGAAATGAAGACATCATACTAGGGTACCCTTGGCTTGCAATATACAACCCCCATATCAAATGGTTGCAAGCTGCAATACACAAAGCTATGCTTTCTATAGTCATCCAATCAGTCAATCCACGCATTGAACGTATCACACCTGTAGTGGCTGCTGCCTCAGTACAAGATGATTACGAAGTCATACACTCCTGCATCATCACTGATGAACAGAGGCAGCAATTTGAAGAAGGATGCCGAATCAGGGCAACAGCCACTGATCTTGCCATTGCAGCTCAACAATATACCACTAAAGCTGAGTTACCCCCAGAATATCAAGAGTTTGCATGCCTCTTCAGTGAAGAAGCTTCGGACAGATTCCCTCTCAGCAGGCCCTGGGATCACACAATCAAATTCAAACCTGGAACTGCCAATGCCATTGACTGCAAGATATATCCCATGACCCAAGAAGAAGATAAGAAGTTGCATGAATGGATTGACGAACAGTTAAAAAAGGGATATATAAGACCCTCTAAATCTCCGTACGCATTGTCCTGCTTCTTTATTAAAAAGAAGGATGGAAAGCTACACCCTGTACAGGACTACTGAAAGATCAATGCTGTCACCATCCACAACCAGTATCCTCTCCCTCTCATCTCTGACCTCATCATGGATCTTAGTAATGCTCACATCTACACCAAGCTCAATGTTAGATGGGGGTACAACAATGTACACATCAAGGAGGGTGATGAAGAAAAGGCTGCGTTCAAAACACGCTATGGATTATTTGAACCAACAGTGATGTTCTTTGGATTGATCAACTCCCCTGCCACATTTTAGACTATGATGAACTTCATCTTCAGGGATATCATTACAAGATCACATAGAGGCTGTCAAAGACATGCTTCACATATCTGTGGAGCACAATCTCTACAACAAACTAGAGAAATGTGTATTCCACTCTCCATGCATGGATTACCTGGGGGTAATCCTTGAAAAGGGGGTGACATGCATGGACCCTGTCAAAATTTCAGGTATTAAGGATTGGCCAATGCCAATGAAAGTTAAGGATGTCTGATCTTTCCTCGGCTTTTGCAATTTCTACCAACCATTCATCAGAGGCTTTGCCACCAAAGCACATCCTCTCAACAAACTAACTCATAAAGATACCAAATGGTGATGGGGTGTAGAAGAAGAAAAGGCCTTCCAAGATCTCAAGACCCTTGTTACCAGCAAACCAGTACTGGCACACCCAGATTTAACGCAACAATTTGAACTTGAGGTCAACATGTTACACTACGTATTTTCGCCTCTTGTTTCTTCTCGACTGTTCTCCATACTTCCAAACGTCCTTCCAACTTGTTGACTCACACCTTCTGTATGATTCGAAGGACGTTCTCGTAGCTTCCATATGACTCACCTCAGTAGTACTTAAGGACTGACTTCCATGTAACAAGAGCTCTAAGCTCGACTTACTGTATTCAACTGCAGTAACCTCTCGTATAAACATCTTTGGCTTCACGAACCCGAACGATCGCTCGTCGCTGACTCGTGATTCCCCTCTCGTCTTGTGCATCATCGCTCCGCCGTCTGATTGTCGGCATTATCCGAACTCCGATTCGATCCCTGACTCGAATCCGAACGATATGCCTTACTGCGCGTAACATTAAGTCGAGCTTTCCCCGAACTTGATTCCTCGAATGAATACAACCGTTTTACCATGTCTAGATCTACCTTTGCAGACGGCGACAGAGGAGGAGTGATCTCTCTTCCATTTCAACTGAAACCCCGAACCACTGACAATGTCGCCTTGCCGGACGACCCCCTGCGAACTAACGTCGAATATCTACAGAAAGGAGATAGCCAGGCCCCTTGGGCAGGCTATTACACACTATTCCGCGGCGTCAAAAAGGCTGTAGAGAACTACTGCGGTGTCTGGTTTGAACTGCAGTACAACCCGAACTCAAAACGACATTACGCTGCCTGAGTAGCAGCAGCCAATTTAGGACTTATACACGCTCCATGGGCTAACATGAATATCGATGAACTCAAAGCCCAGACAGTCCTCCAAACCGCCACCGAAGCAACCATTATCTCTCCAGTCCCGACTCAGTTCGCTCAACATGCCGCGTCATCTCAAGAAGTGGCGCACGCATCCCGACCCCCGAGTGCTCATTCCGAAATTATCACCGGCACCGGTCTTAACTTCGACCGCAGCGACAAAACCACTGATAAAGGCAAAAAGAAGGACGACGACAAGACACCGCCATCCTGTCGCACCACCATTACCCCAGGAGACACCACCGGAAAAGCTCCAGACGACGGAGACGGCAACAACAGCGACGACGGTGGACTTACTGCTGATGAACGTAACTTCGAAAAGATCCTCAGATCAATTCAAGGGGAACGTCTCGAAGGCACCGCTCCCCGGGCCTTCTCGGGCAAATGATCAGATACACGCCGTTTCTTAGGCGCGTTTCAACACTACTGCTTCATGAACAAGGATGCGTCAATCATCAAGGATCCGTACAAACGAGCCACGCTCTTCCTCAACCTCTGTGAAGGAGGAGCCGAGAAATGGGTCACTCGCGCAACGGATTGGCTCACTCAGGTCAACGCCGGCACGAAGACAGTCCCGTTCGGCCACGACGTTTGGCAACTCATTCTGCGTGAATTTAAGGATGCCTTTACCGACGTCTCCGACGCCGAAAGAGCCCAGCAAGCCCTTCTCAAGTTGCGCATGAAGGAAAGTAATCTCGATGACTACATTTCAGAATTCCAAGACCTTGCAGACTGCGCCGGAATGGATGCTGATGAGCCTAACGTCCTTCGAATGTTCGCACAAGGCCTCCCCCCGAAACTCGCCGGATCTTGCATTGGTCACGACAGCCCAGACAACTTCGCGCAGTGGATTCAAAGCGCACAGAAACGTCATCGCAACTGGCTTAAGAAGCAAGCCATCAAGGAGTTTAACCCATTCCCACAGAACACTGGCCGCCGCCCCGGCCAGAACATCTTTTCGCAAAAATGGACGACAAACGGCAACCGCGGCAGACAGCAGCAACAGTATCGCACACCACGCAACAATCCCGACACTATGGACGTCAACGCGCTCCATAAAGCAACTACCGAAGATGAAAAGCAGAAGTATCGAACTGAAGGACGTTGCTACGCGTGCGGCAAGCAAGGACATCTTAGCCGCAACTGCCCCGACCGAAAACCTCGCATCGCAGTTGCCTCCTCATCGACTACGCAAATTGTCCTGACCGTCCAAACGACTCCCGCTGTCATTACCAGCACTCCGCCACCCGTCAATAAAGACACAGTTGTCACGCACGAAGTTCTGGAACAACTCGCCAAATTCTCATTAAAGCTTACGACGGAGCAACAAGATGACTTGGCTCAGATGCTCGCAGCTCGTGGCACGAATTTTCTCTAAGCTCGGGTCCTTCGGCCTGGATTCGAGCTCTCCTCCCTAGTAGTATCTTTGTACCTAAAGTAAATGCTCTAAAAATGAAGATCAAATTCCCTTACGAACGAAGATACGAAACGGCCGAAGCTCTGGTAGACACCGGAGCAACCCACAACTTTATAACTCAAGAACTTGTTGATAAACTAAAGTTAACCTCACATGTTCTTCAACGACCACGAATTATCAGGAATGTCGATGGAACCGTCAACAAAAGTGGGAGTGTCACTCACTATGTCGATCTGGATCTCTGGATAGACCACGACGTCAGTCGAATTACGCTTGGATGACTACACCGATTCTACATTGCTGACCTAGGAACCGACCAAATGATCCTAGGCTACCCATGGATGGCCTCGAACCTGGTTAAGTTAGATTGGGAAGAACCAGAGAACAACCCCGCAATATTTGCACACCCTCAGCGATGGTTCCTTAAAGCCCTACACCTAGACAAGGACGATGAAATTATCATGAGAATCTGCAAAATGACTCACTCTCAAAAACTTGCCGAAGCCGCCCACGATAAGACCGAGAGGTCGTGGAAAGAACTGGTCCCAACCGAACTTCACGACTTCGAAAAGGTTTTTAGCGAACAAGAAGCTCAGCGATTCCCAGAGCCAAAACGCTGGGATCATGCTATCGACCTTCTAGAGAACGCTCCTGCCACTCTGGATTGCAAAGTCTACCCATTAACCCAGGAAGAACAGACGGCACTAGACAAGTTCTTGAAAGAACATATGGAGAAGCAATACATTCGTCCCTCAAATTCGCCATACGCCGCCCCTTTCTTCTTCGTCAAAAAGAAAGATGGGAAACTCCGACCTGTCCAAGATTATCGAAGGCTTAATACCTGGACCAGAAAGAATTGCTATCCTCTTCCTCTCATCACCGACCTCGTGACTCATGCCCCTGGGAATGACTGGTATACGACAATGGACATTAGATGGGGCTACAACAATATTTGCATTAAAGATGGCGACCAATGGAAGGCTGCCTTTAAAACAAATCGAGGCCTATTTGAACCTATGGTCATGTTCTTCGGCCTAACAAACAGCCCCGCCACTTTCCAGACAATGATGGACGATCTATTTCGGAATGAGGTTGCCCAGGGATGGTTGAAGGTCTATATGGATGACATCCTAGTTACGACAAAAGGATCAAGAGAGGAGCACCTTGAACGAATCCGACAGGTACTTCAAATACTCCAAGACAATGACCTGTTCCTTAAACCGGAAAAATGTAAATTCCTCTGCTCTTCAGTCGAATATCTTGGTGTCATCATTGGTCGAGAAGGCATTGAAATGGACGCGGTTAAATTAACTGGCCTACTCGACTGGCCAGTACCACGTTCCGTCACTGAGGTTCGATCCTTTTTAGGATTCGGTAATTTCTACAAACCTTTCATTGCTGACTATGCACGTATTGCATGACCTCTACATGACCTAACGAAGAAGGGAACTATGTTCATTTGGGGTGACGCCCAGCAGACCGCCTTCCTGATGCTAAAAGAACGATTCGCCTCACGCCCCATATTAGCCACCATCAATTACAACAAACCATTCACGGTCCAAACAGACGCATCTAAGTTCGCCATCGGAGCTACACTCACCCAACCACAAGACGATGGACATTCACACCCTGTCGCATTCTTCTCCGCCTCTCTTCTCCCCGCAGAAATAAATTACGACATCTATGATCAAGAACTACTGGCAATCGTGAAGGCATTCCGTCACTGGTGCCACCACCTCTTGGGGGCTAGACACCCCATTTCCGTCCTCACTGATCATAATAATCTGTCGTACTTCCGTGCACCCCATAAAATTTCAGGACGACAGGCACAATGGATGGAAACCCTGGCCGAATTCGACTTCACGCTTCAACACATTCCCGGCCATTCCAATACAGTCGCCAACCTGCTCTCACGTCGCCCGGACCTTAACGAGGGGGTGGATTCCATCAACGACAACGTAACTATTCTCCCCAATCATCTTTTTTCACGCCTTATCACATTGTCCACGGATGACGAACGACGGAAAGCCCTACAAGAATGCCACAGTACCCCAATAGCAGGACACCCAGGGATAGCAAATACCTGGGCACTCATGAAACGATGATACACCGGACAGGGACTGAAGGAATTCACGGAACAATACGTCAAGGGATGCCCAACGTGTCAGATGAACAAAAGCAGAACACAAGGCAAGGCACCCCTACAACACGTAAACGTACCGGCAGAGGAAGGCCCATTCCAGTACATCAGTCTAGACCTGATAACGGACTTACCATTGATGGGGAAGTACGACGCCATCCTCACCATTGTGGATCAAGGTTGCAGCAAGGCAACAAAGTTTATCCCATGCACCAAACAGATCACAGGAGAAGGGATAGCCACCCTCTACCTCCGATACGTATTTCCGTGGTTCGGAATCCCGAAGTGAATCATCTCGGATCGAGATCCTAGATTCACAAGCGCCTTTGCTACGGCAATTTGTAAACAAACGGGAATTCAGCAAAACCTAAGCACCGCCTTCCACCCACGGACGGATGGACAAACGGAGAGATTAAACGCCTGGATAGAACAATATCTGTGACACTGGGTAAGACAACAGGGTCAGGACGACTGGGATCAATACTTGCCAGTTGCAGAATACGCACACAATTCCTGGCCACACGACGTAACCAAGCGGACACCCCATGAACTGTTGTTTGGTATGAATCCCACAGTAAACGTCGAAGCAGATGGGGAAGACAAATCTCCGACAGCAACGGATCGATTACTCAAAGTTCAAGAAGCACGTCTGCATGCCGCACAAGCCATCCTAAAACGCTACAAAACAAGGGAACCTCGTGTCACTTATCAGGAAGGCGATCAAGTATGGTTAGATGGGCGCAATCTCAGAGTGACAGCACCCTCAAAGAAGCTGGCACCGAAGCGATACGGCCCTTTCACAATTACACAGAAGGTTTCACCAGTGGCATACAGGTTATGACTTCCAGAAACCATGAGGATACACGATGTCTTCCATGTAGACCTTCTCTTCCCATTCTGCGAGACGAAAGCATATGGACCCGCATTCACACCACCACCACCTGACCTAATCGATGGTGAAGAAGAACAGGAAGTCGAAGCCATCTTGGATGTACAACGGCGCAAAGGACACAAACTGGAATACCTAATCAAATGGAAGGGATTCCCGTCATCGGAAAATGAGTGGGTCAGAAAAGAGGATATGCACGCTGATGACCTTGTCAAACAGTTCTACCTCCAGAAGCGTATAAATACCAGGGTGAATTGAAGAGAACGAATCATTCCCTTCATCCTTCACAATGTCTTCACCATCTCAGCTTTTCTCTAACTACAGTCACATCGTCCAAGAAGCAGCTGCCGTCGCACAGCTGTGGATCGCTGTCCGCACTGGGACGCACGACAAAGGAGATATCCCCACACTGCGACAAATACTCCACCCCAACCTTTTCACTGACTACGTCGAACCACCTCCGCCCACTATCGAAGAGATTCACCAGGACGCATGGATCAACGCTCAACTTGCAGGAGAACTCCCATCTATTTCACCAATCCAATCTCCCCCACGCTCCCTCATTCCCGATGACCACCCAGGCGATGACTGGCATTTCAATCACCCTCACTGTTACGCCCTAGCAGGGGCGCGGGTTCTAAAGGTTCTGAATCGCACAAGTATCAAGCGAAGACCTCTGTTGTCTTATTGCTATGAAATACAAGTGATAAATGTGTGGCACAAGGTGCAGCACTACTCTGTAATGCAGGACTCCTCGTCCAAAGTGTTTAACACTTCTCTACACTTGATCTTGCTAGTGCACAGAGTATGACAGGTGTAACGCGTTGATATAGTTCAACTGCAAAGACTTCGAAGTGTCCTGGTTAGGGACTGAGGTAGGGGATGCACAAGAAGAGAGGGATAAGGCGAGGTCACACCAAAGTACAGAGGCAAGGTTGCTAGATTGCAAACGAAGCCAAGTCTGGCTTCCTACGGTCTATGGTACAGGTTTATATAGGACAGGGTTCCAAACAACATGAACACAAGTCCACACAATATCAAAGAGGCTAAACGGAGTAAACAGAAGTTCGGATCAAAGAAACAGCGCCACTAGTAACAGTAGCTCCTTTGGTAACAATGTATAGTACAGAAGTGGAAAGGCAGGGTGGAGACATACTGTGACTTAGGTCCGAAGCGTCGGATCATAACACTCACAGCAAACGTTTCTACGATTTTAATATATCCGCCAGTACCCGCCACCCAATACGCACCAAATATGTCAAGTATCAACGGTTTGCACCATACCCCACCATCTGCGGCACCATGGGACGAAATCAAAATGTCTACGAAGAATCCTTAAGAGCGGCCGACAACAACCAAGGATACCCGGCACTCAAACCTTATCAAATACGCGTCTTCGACCCGGACATGACGATGTGTGCCGACGTCGACCGCGCACTGCACATCATGGACGATTGGCGTGTACAGGCCGAAGTACAACGTTTTAGGACCATGATGGAAGACCTTCAGAGCCAACACGACATCCTGGACAAGCTCAGAGTAGAGATCGCCGGAACCATGGGAGAAATCAAGGACTCGGTAAGGCGTCTAGGTCAGAACAATGTCTACCACCGCCTCCAACAGGTCATCCAAAACGAAGGCGATCATCTTATGTGGGTGCCAAATGACAAGACCCGGCAACAAGTCCAAGAACATTTCCAACAAATCGAAGAACAGCACGCCGAGCTGCTCTGTCGCTGGTGTCAACATACCACCCACAACACCGAAGACTGCACCATGTTCGTCCAGTGTGTTGATAAGTGACCCTTGCGCACTTAGCGGCTCGTACGGTCTGGACTTGCAGCATGGACTGCTTTAGATTAGATATACAGGACTTGTAGATTAGATACTATTTGATCTGTACAATCTGGACTTACCATTGCGTCATCTATGACATCACTGTACTTCTATGACATTATACATCCGGACTCTGCGTTGTATAACACTTTTGTACTTCTCTTTGTTCTTTACTTGGGATTATCTTTATTGTGATGTCAGTATGATATCATCTAGTTCTGGACTCTCCTTGTTCTCCTTTCCCTTGTTCTCAAAGCGTCCACTCTTTTGTCCCTTTGTAGAACAATAGCACCTTTGTATTCTGTGACTAGCGTTACTTACCTTGTACTACTGTCACCCTCTGTAGGAGTATAAGTAGAGTACCATGTACGCTCCTGGTCCACATCAGTTCTCACTGTTTGTGTGCCAGGTAAGCTTCCTTCCCTCCAATGTAACAACATCAGTTCTCACTGTTTGTGTGCCAGACTCCCACTTTGCTTCACTCTGCTTGACACCCCTGTGCTGCTTCCAGTCACCCTCTATATCTCACCACAGTCTTATCAGTCCACTGTGAGTATAGTTCTTATGTGTCTGTTCATCACAGTGTACTCTCTGCAAGAGGTACGGCCATGCCGACGTCAAATGTCACCAACCCCATCGCAAGTGCCAAGACGAGTGCAAGGTACCCCGCACTCATTGCCTCTTCTCCAAACCGTGCCGCTCACGCCCCTTCAGTGAGGATCCTGCTGATGCCGTCAGTCACCAGATGCAAGCCCGCGAGGACCGTCTCATTCGACGAACCAACCAACGCGCCTAAAGGAGGGGGTGATGTTACACTACGTATTTTCGCCTCTCATTTCTTCTCGACTGTTCTCCATACTTCCAAACGTCCTTCCAACTTGTTGACTCACACCTTCTGTATGATTCGAAGGACGTTCTCATAGCTTCCATATGACTCACCTCAGTAGTACTTAAGGACTGACTTCCATGTAACAAGAGCTCTAAGCTCGACTTACTGTATTCAACTGCAGTAACCTCTCGTATAAACATCTTTGGCTTCATGAACCTGAACAATCGCTCGTCGCTGACTCACAATTCCCCTCTCGTCTTGTGCATCATCGCTCCACCATCTGATTGTCGGCATTATCCGAACTCCGATTCGATCCCCGACTCGAATCCGAACGATACACCTTACTGCACGTAACACAACACCTCCAGCTTCACAACTGGCACAGTACTACTCCAACATAAAGAAGATGGCAAGAGACATCCCATTGGCTACTATTTGTCTACACTTAACGAGGCCAAATGAAACTATGACATCTACAACCTGGAACTCCTTGCCATCATTAAGGCCTTCTGACATTGGAGACCCCTTCTGGCCAGATCTCCCCACAAGATCAAGGTATTTTCCAACCACCTCAATCTTCAATACTGGAAGTCACCACAAAAGATCAGCTGATGCATAGCCAGAGAAGTACTCAAACTCTCTGAATACAATTTTGAAATTTACCACATTAAGGGAACATCCAATGGATGCACTGACACCCTCTCACGATGACCAGATTATGATCAAGGGGAAAATGACAATGAAGGAATCACAGTCCTGCTCAAAAGCGTCTTTGTATGTGCAAGCACCTTGGAAGAACTACATCACCCACACTGGAGACCAGAAGTACTACCCAGTGACATGGCCCCACAACACCCTATCTACAAATGAGATAAAGCTAAGTTGAAGCCATGGATTGATGCTCACTGACTAAAAGACATTGAAGGAATGTGGTACAAAGATGCACATCCATTGTCACCGGTGGTATCCATGACAAGCACACCATCATCGCTGCACACCATGACTCCCCTGTTTATGGTCATCCTGGCATCAAATGCACTATCCAACTTATGGAGCGACACTACTGGTGGCTGCAAATGAAAAATGATATTACTGACTATGTCAAAGGCTGCACAGAATGCCAATGACACAAAGTCAATCATCACCCCATCAAGGCACCCCTATGACCCATATACCCAAAACCAGAAGCCCTACTGTTTGAGACAATTGCAGTGGACTTTATTACAAGACTTCCTGTCTCACGCAGATATGACTCCATCCTAACCATAACAGATCACAATTGTACTAAAGCAGCAATATTTATCCCATGCAACAAAGAAATAACCACTGAAGGGATGGCTGCCCTGTATGTTTCCCACGTCTTCCCTTGATTTGGACTCCCTCTGTGTGTTATCAGTGACTGAGATCCCTGCTCCACATCAAAGTTCATGTGGGAGATATGCAAAATCCTTGGCATCAGCCAAAATATCTCCACAGCATATCACCCACGCACTGATGGCCAATCGGAGCACACCAATCAGTGGCTAGAACAATATCTCTGATTTTGGGTTAACAAATGACAAGATGACTGTGTTCATTATCTGCCAATGGCAGAATTCACACACAATAACTGGCCTCACAAAACTACATGGGAGTCACCCTTCTTTCTCTTATCAGGGTTCAACCCTTGCACTGATTGGGTCAATAGGCCTTCCCCTATTCCACAAGTCTCCTTAAGGCTAGATCAGTTCAAACAGGCACAGCAACATGCCTTCTCCTGCATGGTCAGGGCCCAAAAGTTGTGGATCAAGCATAAAGATATGCCCAGATTCAAAGGAGACCTTGTGTGGCTTGAAGGGCACCATCTATGCATGCATCAGCCAACCACAAAACTAGCTGCCAAACATCATGGACCTTTTAAGGTCATCTAGGTGATGTCCCCTGTCAACTATCACCTCAAACTTCCCACACAGTGGAGTATCCACGATGTCTTCCATATAGATCTTCTCACACCTTATCATGAGACACCCACACAAGGACCAAATTACCAGCACCCACCACTGGATCTGGTAGATAACAAAGAAGAATACAAAGTCAAGAAGATTCTGGACTCTTGGCAATTTGGCAGAAGATGTTGGCTCCAGTATCTTGTCAAATGGAAGGGCTATTCAGACTCCAACAATCAGTGGATTGATAAGGATGATGTCTTTGCCAATGAAGCTGTGCAGGAATTCAAACAATCAAATCCCAACTGAGAAATGCACATAAGGGCCACCGCTAACCGTGATAAGTCCCCAGCATCCTCTTTCCATATGTCCTCTGCCCAACACAATGACCAGCTCACACTCCTCTCCACCCTTGTCAATGACTCCTCCACCACACTTGTTAACCCTGACCACCAGTAACACCACACCTGCTGAGTCCAACACCACCATCAGTACTACCATGCAGCATGAGAACCACCAGCCTATCACTGCTGAAGAATTGTACCAGACACTGCAATGATTCCCTATGCCCATATAGGGAGTTGTTGACAACAATACAACAGCAAATCAACCAACACCTCCACCACTCTATGCCCTTACCAACCCAGACACTGGTGAGCCCAAAACCTTCATCACTGAAGACAAACTCTTTTGGCTTCAAGCAGCTGTCCTATGTGGTGAAACCACTGAATGCTATACAGAAGTATGAGCAAGAATGGAAGGAGACAGCGTCATGGTGGCAGTGGGAGCAACTGCATATTGCCACCTGCTGACACAAGATGAGGATGGAGCAGAAGGAATACTGGATGAAGTTGAGGATGAAGACTACATTTGAGACCATTACCCCCAAAGGCACACATTCCTCAAATATGAATACTACACTGACAACCCTTTGACCACTCCCTTCCTCATTGATGCATCAGGAAACCCTTTGCACCAAGGACAAGTTGCTGTGGCACAGGCAGCTCGTTACATGCCAATGGGCAAGCAAGACCCAGCTACCTGCTGTGTCATTTCTGAAGAGTTCTGGGTCAATCGAGGACCCGATTACATTCTGTTCCTGATCAAGCTCCCCCATGGACAAACAGTACAAGCATCCCACATACAAGTTATCCAAGCAGGAGACCCCTTCATACTCAGATTAGCTCCAGGATCCAGTTTCCTCTATGGGAAACCACTCTATGCCACACCACACCCCCCCCAAAACAATTGTGCCATCATTCCACATGAAGAGTACTTCCTACTCCATGACCAACACCCCACCAACATACTACTTGAGCATATTGGGGACATCACATTAATTCAAGAACTCTGCCACTTTCACCAAGCAGCATTTGTTGAAGACCAGCTAGAACAGCACATTCAACGATTGCAGGAGGACAAGTGGTTGGCTGCAGAGGACAAAAAGGCAAGTGTGTACTGCCTTGAATGAGCTAACATACTGGAGCATATAGAAGATGAAGCAGAGTGCATGAGGAAGGAATCAATAGCAGACTAGTGAGGTGGGCCTCACTCCTAAAAAGGGGGTGATGTTAAGGTATGGATTGTATTGTAAGATAGGAATGACTCATGGTCAGTCATAACTACAGCCCAGTATCAGTATTAATCATGGACACTTACAACATATCAGTCATCATTGTAGTTTGCATGTGATTGTGACTCATGTATGACTCATTCCTAGGATAGTGGTACTAGGGTTCGAGCTAGTTACACTATTGGTTACCTATTGTTCTAGCAGCGCTTTAAAGCCCACACATATCTGTATAAGTAGTAGTTGCGGAAGACCAAGAGTCCCCATCTTGGTCTTCTTCAATCCACCATCTTGACTTGTCTCTTGTCTGCCTTAGTCTTTAACTAAGAGTGCTTCCACTTCTACCAACCAAGGGTAGAGACTTCTTCATCCTTTGCTGCAGCGCATGCTAGAAGAGCCCCTGTTGTTATGATCTGATGCTTCGGACCTCAGTCACAGTATGTTTCTACCTTGCTTTTCCCCTTTGGTACTATACCTTGTTACTGAAGGAGCTACTGCTACTAGTGGCGCTGTTCCCTTGTTCCAAATATCTCCCTGTCCCATTTGGTCTCTTTGATCTTGTGTGGACTTGTGTTCATGTTGTTTGGAACCTTGTCCTATATAAACCTGTACCATAGACTGTAGGAAGCCAGACTTGGCTTCGTTTGCAATCTAGCAACCTTGCTTTCATACTTTGGTGTGACCTCACTCTGTTCCCCTCTTCTTGTGCATCCCCTACCTCAGTCCCTAATCAGGACACTTCAAAGTCTTTGCAGTAGAACTATATCAACACGTCACACCTGATATACTCTGTGCACTAGCAAGATCAAGTGTAGAGAAGTGCTAGACACTTCAGGCGAGGAGCCCTACATTACAGAGTAGTGCTGCATATTGTGCCACACTTTTGCCACTTGTATTTCATAGCAATAAGACAACAGATGTCTTCACTTGATACTTGTGTGACTTAGAACCTCCAGAACCCATGCCCCTGCTAGGGCATAACATTGGGACAGTCATTCATGTCTACATGGACAACATTGGTATTGTGACATGTGAAGGCCATGACCTTGATGCACATGTTGCAGCAGTCACTGACATTCTTTGCATCACTGAAAAGCACAATCTGTACTTCAAACTGGAGAAATGCTTCCACCAACCTTGGATGGATTACCTGGGGGCAATCCTTGAAAAGGGGGTAACACATATGGACCTGGTAAAAATTCACAGCATCAAAGATTGGCCAACACCAAACAAAGTCAGGGATGTGAGATCCTTCCTTGGCTTTTGTAATTTTTACCATCTCTTTATCCAAGGTTTCACAACCCATGCACGACCGCTAAATTGACTCACAAGGAAAGATGCAGAGTGGAGATGGACAGATGAAGAGGACAATGCCTTCCAAACACTCAAACAACTCATAACAGAAGAACCAGTGCTTGTGCACCCATGTCTACAGTGGGTGCAGTACTCCTACAGAAGAAAAGCGATGGGCAAAAGCACCCCATAGGATACTACTCAGCAACCCTTAATGAGGCAGAATGCAACTATGACATATATGACCTTGAGCTGTTGGCCATAGCCAAAGCCCTCCACCACTGGAGACCCCTTCTTGCTGGGTCTTCTAGTAAGATCAAGATCTTCTCTGACCACCTCAACCTCTAATACTGGAAGACCCCACAGAAGATCAGTAGACAAGTGGCACAAGAAATACTAGAACTGATGGAATACAACTTCAAGATCCGTCACATCAAAGGAAAAAATAACAGTAGAGCCAACACACTCTCTAAAAGACCAGACTACAATCAAGGAGAGGAGGACAACTGAGGTGTAGTAGTACTCCCACCTGAGGTATTCATATGAGCAGTTAACGTGGCATGTACTCTCAAAATATACCCGATGCTACAACAACCGAGACACTGGCAAGACCCTATTATCATTGAATCCTGGGTCAACACACATCAATTAAAAGAAATTGATGGAGAATGGTATAAGGATGGACACCTCATGGTCACAGGACCTGCCTCTACTCACAGAATCATCATCCACGACCACCATAACCCCATGGTCCATGGCCATCCAGGCATCTCAAGGATGCAAAGAATAATAGAATGACACTATTGGTGGCCATGCATTCACAAGGATGTGTATGAAATGAGTATGTAACGGGGTGTGCAGAGTGCCAACAAAACAAAGTCAACACAAGACCTATGAGGGCTCCCCTCCATCCCATTACACCACTGATGGACGCCCCTCCTTTCCATACCATCGTGTTGGACTTTATCACTAAGCTCCCCCCTTCTCAGGGGTTCAATAGCATCCTAACTGTCACAGATCATGATTGTAGCAAAGTGTCAATATTTATCCCATGCAATGAAGAAATCACAGCTGAAGGAACAGCACTTCTGTATGTCAATCATGTGTTTAAACAGTTCAGATTACTGCATAAAGTCATTAGTGATCGAGACCCATACTTCACCTTGAAGTTCACTTGGGAAGCATGTTGAATCTTGGGGATCCAGCAGAATATCTCAACTGCATACCATCTGCATACTGATGGACAAAGTCAGAGTGAACCAATCAATGGTTGGAGCAATATCTTTGGTTCTGGGCCAATGAGTGTCAAGATAACTGGGCTTCTTATCTGCCAATAGCTGAATTTGTGCATAACAACTGGCCCCATGAGCATACAAAGAAATCACCATTCATGCTCCTGATGGGGTACAACCCAGTTGCTGATTGGATAGATAAGCCATTGCCCATCCCTAATGTCATCACACACTTAACACAACTGAAAGAAGCCAGATGCCAGGCACAAGACCTTATCAGAAAGGCACAAGAAGGATGGGTGAAACATAAAGATATGCCCAAGTACAAGATTGGTGACCAAGTATGGTTAGAAGGAAAACACCTCCGAACCAATCAGCCCACAGCAAAACTAGCGGTGCGATGCGACAGCCCCTTTCGTATCATCCAGGTGATGTCCCCTTATAATTATCACCTTGAACTTCCCACACAGTGGAGCATCCATCTGGTGTTCCACATAGACCTTCTCATGCTGTACAAACACACCTCCTTTCACAGAGAGAATGTCCCAAGATTGCCACCAGACCTAATAGAAGGGGAAGAAGAATATAAAGTCAAAGCCATCCTGGATGCTCAGCATTATGGCAGACGTAAACAGCTCCAATATCTTATCAAATGGAAGGGATATCCTGACTTGGACAATCAGTGGGTTGATAAGGATGACATATTCACCCCAGAGGCAATTACAGAGTTTGAAAAGAAAAGGACCCGCAGGGTTATAAGTGAGGATGATGACACACAAGAGCAGTATCCCCTCTTCATCCAAGCATTACATTCCTTTCATATGCTTACATCCCCTTTGCACCATGTCACTACCACTGCACAACTCCTAGACCAACTCACACAGGAGTCCACCGCCATCATTAACAACAATGATGCCACTGAAGTTCTGGCACCCAACAGACTCATCCCTTATGTGCCTGTCAGGGTGCAACCAGGGCATATCACTGTGCAAGAATGGGCGGCGGTACTCACCCATTTCCCTAATCCCATGCACCCGCCAGACGATGCTGAGCAGCATGCTGTTGCTCATGTCTTCCACAATGAGCATGGTGAGCAAGAGCCCTTCACCATTGTCCCCCCAAGCAACAACCTCACCGGCATTTACAGAGTTTTCCCAAGCAGTTGCAACATCACAGGACCTACTGGAGTATGAGAAGAAGGGGTGGAAGAAGGTAGCAGAGGAGTGGCAGAAGGAGCAACTTGCATCAGCACAGAGGAGGCTGAGTGAAATGCAGGAGCACAAACAGAGGTGGAAGATGTTGAGGATGACCCTGATGACAAAGATTACTACCTGGCAAGACATCCCCTTATCTGAGCACACAGCAACCCTACTAATCCCAGGATCACTCCATGGCTCATCAACACCAATGGAGCCCCCATGTTTAGAGGATGTGTGTGCATCCCCAGAGCCACAGCACACACCCCCTTCTCACTTGATGATGACCCAGCTTGTGTCATTGCACCAGAAGGGTTCCAGGTCAATCAGCAACCCAATCACATTCCATTCCCCATCACTGGCCTGGATGGCATAACCCTGGACACCTCTCATATCCAGGTCATCTCAGAGGCCAACCCATTTATGTTGGGAGTAATTCCAGGTTTGCCCCATCTCTATGCTAAGCCCCTTTACGCTACTGCATACATCCCCACTAAACAATGACCTTGCTACCTGCATGAGGACCTCTTCCTCCTCAGACCCAGCAAGCCCACAGACCATGTGCTCCACTGCTGTTATGCCACTACAGGAGCGTAAGGTACGACCTGTACCAAGTCAGTCAAGTCACGGTAGCGCAAGCTCTAAGGCTCAGCTTCAGCAGGATGATGCACAAGGATCACAAGGATGATAGTCACTTGGATCATAGAGGAAGGCTAAGACTCGAAGGTCTAGCAAAGGCGAGGAGTTCTTGAGACAGGGGAAGGCACGAAGGCGTCCGTCTTAGACAAGTGTAGTATTACACAAGAAGTCTAGTCTACCGTACAAGCTAGGTATGACTAGGGTTAAATAGCAATCGTGGTGTATGGTTGTTACAAATAGATGGCGCCATCGCCAGGTCGAGGAATAAAGGGATAGGCATAAAGGGAACAAGGCGTGGATGTATTGGGAACAAAGGGGGATCACGTGGGGTTGCACGTGGATGGGAACAAGTTGGAAACTAGCACATGTTGAACTTTATCAGAAGAGAGCATCGATAAGTAGGGCACGCAATAGGAACTGGTTAATTGTAAAGTCCGCATAATCATACAGGGCTCGTATAGTGCGAGGAAAGGAATAGTAACATGTGAAAGGACGAGTCCCAAAGAAAATCATAACAACCGCATCAGTGACAAGATGCTCACAGCTGAAGTAACATGCTACCATGCTGCCATCTTCAAGCAAGAGCATCTTCAACAACACATTTGTCAGTTGAGGGCAATGCTCCAGTGCACACAGGATGACACTTGTGACTGCCTCTACCAACTGGAGCTGGCAAATGTACTTGAACGGATCAACCTGGAGCAAGAGGATTGGCCAATCCAAGACTGTCTGTGAGTCTGAGGTCTCATGCTAAACAGAGGGTGATGTTATGTTTTGGGTTGTGGACACTTACCTATCAGGATGTGACTTCTTTGGTAAGGTGTAATATGTCATGGACTTCATGTGGATGTAACACATGTACAATAAGTGATGACTCAATCCTAGTACTAGTAGTAGTAGTACTAGGGTTTGCTCTACTTATGCAATTCATTGGACACTTCACAGGTGGCACTTCAAAGCTCAACCTAACTTGTATTTAAGATAGTAGGCAATGACCAAGATACACCATCTTGGTCTTCTTCATTCATCACTTGTCTTCTCTTCTCAATCCCTACTTTCACAAACCACCTTGTACTATCATGAGTACAACAAGACTGCCTTTGGGCATAGCACTTGCAAGTGTCTACATCTGCCTTCATGCCATACACTGTCAAGTGTGATCTATTTGCTAAGTCCTTGTTGTCACCCTAAATTGAGCTCAAGTCAAGCTAATGTCATGATGGCATTACATAGGTGGCTTGCTCATTTGTGATGCAACACAACAGAAAGTGAGCACATGAGTCAATGAACAATGAGACAATAACATAGGATTGCTCTTATAATATTAATCACACATAGTAAGCAATGAAAAAAAATCAATTCTGAGCCTATTCAACACTAGCTGGGTACTGTAACTTTGAGATGTCAAGCGCTCCAATCAAGAACACCACGGCAATCACAATCAGAATGAGTAACAACAAGAATAGAAAGGCAATAAATGTGATAGCAATTTGGTCACACCACATTGATGAGGAGTACTTTACAGGAGGTTCCACCAATAGTTCCTTTGAGGTGACCAGGGCCTTGAGATGGATTTCAGAACATGTCCCATGATAAGCACAATACACACCTTCTGAGGTTGATAATGCCATATTTTCAACTTGTATGGAGCTTTTCCCAAGGACACTGTAACTACTGTGCACTGATTGCCAGGGTTGACAAAAGCCTGCATTAAAAAGGTAAGCAATCAATTTGTTTCATGGCCATATATGGCTTACCTCAACAACCTGTATGAGCTGGCCATGAACTGCAACATGTCAATGGTTTGTCCAAAAGGTGGATAAGGTGGGTGCTTACCTCTGTGGTGGATCTCACCAACCAGCTGGCCACTGATCCAGTTGAACACCTGTGTGAAGCCATCATCACCACCTACAACAATGAGATTCCCTTGTGGCAGTGACTTGGTTTGAAGAATACAGTTTGTCTCTATAGGGAAAGTGAATGTCTGAACCCTTTCCATGCTTGGAAACTGATATTTGTCAATGCCATCTTTGAGATTGGATACAAGCAATAGCTTGCCATTGTGGTTTGGGGCTGCATAGCTGCTGTTTATAGCTGAGAACAAAATTAAAAAGAGAGGTGTTAGGAGCTGTACATCCAACTGTTCAGCCCTTTTGACCACCTCTTCTCCCAAGGGTCTATCAAATAACATATGCTGTAATGATACTTGAGCCAAGAGGGAAATGGATAAATGTGCACACTTACCACTCATGATTATCTAAATAGCACATGACAACACTTGCCCCATTGTCACAAAATTGAGTGCACCTGCCATATCCCTCAGATATAATTGGTGATGAAAGAACTGGAACCAATTTGTTCCCTTTGATCCTCCATAACAGGGCTGAATCCACACAGATAGAGGCAATATGGTCATGGGTTTTGTCATACACAATCTCCTCAATGGCCCTTTTCCTGCCTGATACACCAAGACTATCATGGTATGACTAAGAGCAATGGAAATAAGATTGATTCAGACTGTCAAAGTAATTTTGATTACCATTTCACTTTCACTCTGGAAAAGATGAAGATCTCTGCTGGTGAACCCAACAACAAAGCGACTGTTATCACAACTTGCCCAGGATACGGCTGTAGCTGTGCCATTGAAAGGCTGTTCTACTGTGAAAAGCCTCTCACCAGAGGCAACAGACCAGATAACTATCCTAGAATTGTCACCTAACTGTTCATGAGCTGAGCAAAGTACGGAGGAGACACAACACAAGAACACACACCAATACTTATTAGACAAGTCTTATCCAGGCTGAGAGTGAGATGATTAATGGCTTTCATATGACAGCAAAGGGTGTTCTGGGGCATGAACTCTACAGTACTAGAAGTTGGGGATGACATTGTTGGTTGATGCATTTCTCATCAGGTGAATGAACAAATTTTAATGTGTTCACACCTTGCGTTAGTTAGCCCAATAAGCATTGCATCATTATTGTATTCAATTGGTAGGTATACATGGATAAGTGTGACAATTAACAACACCCAGTTTTCAATCACAAGACAAACAAAATAGCCCAGGGGTATGACCAGAACAACAGTGAATCACCAACCAGCTGAAGTGCAGATGCCAAGAAAACAATGATAGTGAAATGGAATGAAACAAGCAAAAGTGGGCATCCGATGACATCATGTGGCATATAAACCCAGGGGCTACATGGCTGAAGAAGACATCACACATGGGACTAGCTACAATCTCATGTGCATTTGGCTGTGTAGTGCACATGTATTTCACTATACCAGAAATTTCTGTGGCAATGTTTCACTTGGTTCTCATCTTCCTTGGGTGGTTGTCCTTGCTGGCTGGTTTCCTCCACTGCCAGGTTTAGTGAATAAAACATAAATATAATAAAATATCTTAGTAGACACAACAAAGCTAGCCTTTTTGTTTTTTTGCCTCACTAGTGGTATTCATCACTCAAGGGGGTCATTGCTGATGATTGAGGCTGCTAGCAAGTTCAGCATAACTGGAATGGAGCAATCAGTGAGAGGCAGATTCCTCCATTCTCACCTGACTTATTGTCATGCACAGCAGATATTACTGACCCTTGTCTGCTGCAGATACATCAAGTGAGATCACCCTAGGCAATACATATATACTCTGTGCTTTCATTCTTGCCTATTATCACACAAGGTGGCAGATATTAGCAACAAGGTCATTGCATGCAAGAAACAAATAACCATCTAAGTAAGTCACACTGGCTGTTATATTGCAGTCAATTTCTACTGCTGAAGCTACTCAACATTGCTTGGTGGATCTCATACATGTATACCAGGTGCCAACCAATTGTATGATCCAGTTATCCTTGCCATCCAGTGTTCCCAGTCTTTGAGATGAGGTTAGTTGTCACCATTCAACTATAAGAAGTTGAAGAAGTTGCCATTATGTGGTCATATACCAAAAATTGGTCCTATCTCCAAATGTCGGATCAATGAGGCATGGGTTCACACTCTTTGTCTTGCTCACTCTTACCATCCCAGGATGGCATGGTAATTGATCTCCACAAAGCCACAACACTCCCACTATTGCCCACTATATCCCAAATCTACACATATCTCTCCCTATCATGAGAGATCCTCAATATCATCTACCATCTTTGTCACTTTCCCTTGTCTGCATCAAGGGGAGTTGGGAAGGCTATTGCTCACCTCCTCCATTATGTATTCATATTCACCATTTTAGTACAGTTCATTCTATCTGGCATGTCAGGGGTTATGTTGCACCTGGCATCACAGGTTCATGCTGTTGCTTGAAACACACACTCAATCATGTTACCTATTTGTACCCTTCCTGTACCCGTCAAGAACATATTCTGTGTGGAGATTAGCAATGGGACACTATCTCCACTTGATGTGGATAAACTGCTGTCATGGCATCCATTTCTCATCAATGAGGACATACATTGGCCCTGCAGTGGACTTTGTGATCCACAAGGCAACCAACATCACCTCCATTGTGTTGGTGCTCATACATGCAAGTGACCTCATTCAACATCATGAACTGTCAGACAAGCTCAAGGACTTTCTTCAATGTGCTTGGGCATCAGAACTCTCCTCTGGATCTCATGTTGCCCTTGTCAAGACTATGATCAATGAGTAAATCAACACAGTTCAAAAAAGATGCCCCTAAACAGTGTTTCAGGATGTTGCTGGAACACAATGCCATCTTCACCAAATTGCAAGCTGACCTGCTTCCAGGCTTGTTATCAAGACTTGTAGCATTCAATTGGGTTCACTGTTCCAAACAGGCTATTTTTTCCAAAGCACTTGCTCTCATTGAGGATACCACAACTGCCCATGCACATCACCTTGTCATGCATGGCGATTCTGTATACCATGACCTCCACTTCCTGGAATCCATTGCCCTGGAGATATCAAGTTCATTGGCTACTGAAGGTGCAGCTGTAAGGTGGGAGAAGGAGGAAATAAACTCCAGGTCGTTGACCATTTTCAGTGGACACCAAGGTGCACTATGCATATTAGAAGGTCAAGGTGCCAATTTGCACCACATCAGTAATCTCTGAAGAGAGGCAACAGAGTTGTTGTCCTTAGGTATTCATGCATTCAATGGCATGTGAAGTGACCTCACTGCTCTCAGTGAGCACCAGACTGGCCCAAAAATTGCACAGTTCCATGTTCCTGCTAACAAACAGAACAGCAAATTTAAAGGATGGGTAAGGAGGATAGAGGCCTGATGTGTCTTGATGCTGGCTCAGGTGCCTTGAAGGTATGAAATCATATTTAACACAATCTCATCTAACACCTTTGTTCCAGAGGCATGGTCATTAGAGTACATTATATGTATATAATATCTGAATATGTGTAAAGCTGAGCCATTCAATGGTAGTGACTTGTAGTTCCAACTTTTGGGTGGACATGACAACATATTGAAGTGTTAATAATACATGCAAGTTGCTAATTAGAAGGAGTTGGGCACCACCTAAAGAGGAAGGAGCAAGCTGTGGTTCAAACCAGAGCACTTGGCTCAGCTCATCTAATTGTCATTCAACTGTTATTTGTGGTTAAAGCGTCGCTGTTTCCACCTATTCTGTGACTGTACATTGCCCTAAGTGGAGTTACCTTATTTGGATATGCTTAGTCAGGTTGATATATCCTGCAGAGGACGGAAAATATCCCTTTAGTCTTATATCCTCCTCTGCAGGTGAGTAACTAGTTTTACCTTGATCAATATAGTCTTATATCCTCCTCTGCAGTCCCCTTGTGTCCTCTGTGACTCAAGGGCCCTCTATAGGTCGCATTCCAACATCAACTACATCACTTCTCCCACACACTAAAAAATGACTGAATACTCTGTGAGTCCAAAGTCTGTTGACTTGAAAATTCAGATTTTGGAATCATGTTATTAATCCATTAGCTATAGGCACACCAGTTCCTTGATGTTGAAGCAATCATTGTGGTTGAGGATGAAGAGGAAATGGACAAGGGAGAGATTCTCAGTAAGTCACACATGTCATTCATTTATGATAATCTATGTATATTCTATAGGTGGGCTCTTTGATGATGAGATGTCAAATGATGAGGCAGATGTTGTCTCACATGCTGGCTTTTCCAACATAGATACTTCTGCACAGGACCTCCAAGATGAGGCCACGAGACTTGTGGCAAGAGCTGGGAACAATACATGGTCCTCATACACAACATTTGAAGACATTCCCTTGCCATTTCGAGTGCCACACTCAACCAATCCTAGTATATGGTCCATCAGGGTGAAGGTTGGTATTCTGCATTATCTGCAAACAGATACTGACACCTAATGGATAGCTTGGTCAAGAAACCGATGTCATATCCCAGATTTCCCATTGATGTCTTGCACTGAGCAAAGTCCACCCACCAGCCATTGCATTAGTCTTTGCTCTGTCCTCTATACCAGGACATGTGTTTATCAAGGTGTTTGATGTTGGAGGAGTTTGTCATGCAGCAAAGGGCTGGGTTACTATCTGCAACAAGCATCCATGGTTCATTGCACCGACAGAATATGTTGGAATACTCTCCCACTGACACCATCCATCTGCTGGGATAGAGGTTGGACAATGGTTGTGCTGTATAGCTGGTTGGTATCATGATGATGTTGGGTATCTCTATGAATCAGACATCTTAATCCAGGGGGACATCATAGTGATATTTGTGCCCTGAATCCCTCAATCTGGAAGCAAGTGGAAGAGAGATGGTTGGCTGGCTCCACAGGTATGGACCATTGCAGAGCTTGTCCATCAATATGGCCAGAGGAAAGTAGAGGTTCTTGGTCCCAACAAGTTTGTCTTTAGAGGGAGCGTGTACAAGGATGGGCTTGTTATGGAGTGCATTCCATTGTCCTACCTTTGCATCTTGGGGAAATCCCCTCAGAACATTATGCTGTTTGTGCAGTCAGTGATGGTCCAATCTCATCTGCCTTTCTACCCATGTCTTAAGCGCTTTGTGCAGGATTCAAATTCAACTCAAGTAGGCAATAGGATGCTGGTGACATCTGGAGAATATGCTGGCATTATCAGCCACACTGAAAAAATCCAAGATAATGTCACAGACATAGTTACTCAAAGCCCTGAGCAACACTCTGGACTGATCATTTGCATTGCTTTGCATGACCTAATTCCCCATTTTCTCCCAGGTGATAATGTCAAGAGCCACTGGTCAGACTCCTTTTTGGTATGGTAGTCGCCATTGACCACCTTGAACAGAGGGTAACCTTTCTGGACAGGGAAGCCAATGCAGAGGTGCACCCACCTTCTCCTCTCCTTGTCTATCTCCCCTGATTGATTTATGGACTTCATAGATTGATATGTTAACACTCAGCATCCAGTTCTTTAGTTCACCCCTTTGATTTTTTTTGTTTCACTCTGGGTCTCTATGTCAAATTTCCTGGGAAAGGCAGTGCAATGCACCAGGGCCATGTATTACAAGTACCAGACGGTGGCATCACCCAAGTCATTGACGAAGTAAGTCAACATGTAAGTCTAGGTCCATATGCCAACAACAAACTCATGACAGGTTCAGACCAATATCAATATAGATGAGATAATGGTATCAGGGGTCCAAGCTGCTGCTCTGCATAAGTCCAAGCACTGTTGCATTTGGGAGGGGAAGAGAGTAATGATTATGAAAGGCTCCCTTAAGTGTAATGCCACAACAGGGGCATTAGATATGACCTGTATCAAGTTGGTCAATACACTGTAGTACAAGCTCAGTGGCTCAACTTCAGTAGAGTGATGCACAAGAATCACAAGGACACAAGTCACTTGGATTGTAGAGGGGAAGCTAAGGCACAAAGACCTAGCAGAAACAGGGGATTGCGAGACAGGGAATGCTCAGAGGCAACCTTTATTAGATGAGTGTAGTATTACACAAGAAGTCTAGTCTACTGTACAAGCTAGGTAGAACTAGGTTTAAATAGCTGATGATAAGTATAAATCATACAAATAGATGGTGTTATCAGCATAATACAGAACAAAGGGAAAGGCATAAAGGGAATAAAGGGAAGTCATAATGAGAACAAAGGTGAATCACACGGGATCACATGTGGGTGAGAACAACATGGAAACTAGCACATATCTAGCTTTATCAAAGGAGTTCATCAATAAGCAGGGTGTGTGATAGGAACCAGTAAATCATAAAGTCTGTGTAATTGTACAGGGCTTGTATAGTAATGGGATGTGGGAGAGAAGTCAAAGAAAGGACAAGTCCAAGAAAGAAGTTGTAATATTACCCCCCATCTTGACCTGAAGACACCTTGACTTCAGGCTTTGGGGTCAATCAAGTTGTAAATGTTGGTGTCCAAGTTGTTTTCTGGCCATTCCAACACATCCTGGGGGCAGAAATGAGTGCATAAGAAGAGGAAGGGTCTGTGCCTTCTGCATTTACAGCACATCTTGTATTGAGGGCAGTGGATCTTGTCATGGTTAGCATTGGAATGGAAACAGTGTCCGCACCATCACCCCTGAGTATTGGCTGCAACAGTTGGTGGGGAGGGTGCTGTAAAGGATGGGGTATGATGGGTACTGGGTTGATGGTAATGGTGGGGGAATCAGATGCTGGTGGTAGTAGTGAAAGACATGGGATGCTGGGGATGGTGAAGGAGAGGTTGGTGACAGTGATTGTCTCTCCAGCAAGGAAGGCGGCCAAACGGGGGTCCATGTTGAGGGTGTTGACTGCAGTTGTGTTGGAAACTGGGGTGGTTGTCATTGTGTGTGGTTGTTATTGTTGTGGGTCTTGATTGTTTCTTTATATCTTTTGTCCAGCTCCTACAGCAGATGGATATAGTCAGTAGTAATCTCTGATTGTGTCCTTGGCATGAGTCATATTGGTCGCAGGTTCCCATGTATTGTCACTCATAGGTAATCCCTTCCACTTTACAAGGAAGTGGAGTTTGCGCCCTCATAAGGGTTCCTGGGCATCTTCAATTTGCTCCACTTCATACTCTTCTTCATTGATAAGGTCAGGTGGAGGTCAGGTAAAGTTTGTCCCATGCATTCCATCTCCTTGTATGGTGTGAGAAGGTTGGCATGGAATATGGGGTGGATCTTCCATGATGCAGGAGGTTCTGACTTGTATAAAATGTTTGATAGAGCTTTTGTTATCTTGAATGGTCCATATCTTTTCAGGGCTAGTTTGCTTGTGGGATAGAAGGTGCGGAGATTAGTCCCTTCTAACCATACACAGTCTCCTTGTTTATAGGGTATGAAGTCATCCTTCCTCATTGCGCCATGAGGTGTTGTGCATGCTTTATGCTATCCTGGGTGTGTTGTCTGTTGATCAGCATTTTATCCAATCATTGGTCTGCCACTGGGCAACTAGACAGTTTGGGACTCCACATGGTGTGTGGTTCCCATTCCATAAGGAGTAAGAATGGAGAATGTTTGGTGGTGGTGTTTGTCCACAAGTTATGTGTGAATTGTGCCATAGGTAAGACCTTTGCCCAGTTGTCTTGTTTTATGTTACACCAGTGCCATAGATATTGTTTGAGCCATTGATTACTACATTCTGATTGTCCATCAGTTTGAGGGTGGTATGTGGATGATATGTTTTGTTGTATTCCTAGTGTGGAACACAGCTGCCTCATGAATGTCAATGTGAATCTGGGGTCTCAGTCTGATATGATCTTTTGCAGTGATTTGTGGTAGGGGTATACATATTGGAGATATGGTTTTGCCACTCCTTCTGACATAATTGTTTCATTGCATGGGATGAATATGGCTGCTTTAGAACAATTGTGATTGGTGATTGTGAGGATGGAGTCAAATCTGTCAGAGTTGGGGAGTTTGACAATAAAGTCCATTGACACCACTTTGAAAGGTTCTGCAGAAGGGTTGGTTGTGATCAGGAATAAGTGTGGTTTTTGTCAATGTGGGTTGATCTCATTGCTTTGGCATGTGGCACATCCCTTGACATAGGCTTCTATGTCCTTCTGCATATTTGGCCACCAGAAATTGCATTGTACTAGTTCCAGAGTGTTCACAATTTCAGGGTGTCCAGCACTTGGAGTGTCATGGAAAAAGGTAATTACCCCCTGCTTAAGGTCATTGTTTCCCACAACAACAAGGGCATTGCCTTTCCACCATAACCCTGCTATTTGTGGCTAAAGTGTCGCTGTTTTCACCTATTCTGTGACTGTACATTGCCCTAAGTTGAGTTACCTTATGTAGATATGCTTAGTCAGGTTGATATATCCTGCAGAGGACGGAAAATATCCCTTTAGTCTTATATCCTCCTCTGCAGGTGAGTAACTAGTTTTACCTTGATCAATATAGTCTTATATCCTCCTCTGCAGTCCCCTTGTGTCCTCTGTGACTCAAGGGCCCTCTATAGGTCGCATTCTAACACAGGGGTGGTGCAATGTGTTCAACTTGAAGTCTGGTGGTGTGCATGCCACTGATTTTCATAAATAACAATGCTATTTATTCAAGTGTACTACTAGTAATCATAATATAGTATTTACTGAAGTTAGTGGGGTGGCAGTTGTTGGCATAGTGCGAAAAATCTGAGTCCTCTGCAGTGAGTCTTCAATGCCTTTCTGGGGCTGCATGTGTAGACACAAGCCTCTGAGTGATTTGTGCTGAAATGACACTCATTCTCTCCATGTGGGACTTGGACACTTCCAGTGCTTGTTTATCCTGTACACATCAGTGTTGGTGAGCGATTCCCACCTTGCATCAGCGTCATCTCCTCCCATAGTCTACCTTAACAATCCCTGACAACCCTTAACCAATTAAATGTGAGTCATCTTCACATTCTCGCAAATAAATGACTTACCATGTACCTAGGATGATATTCAAGCTTGCTCACTCACTCTTGTGCACACTCCTCAAGGCAGTGTGGAGGGGCCTGAGTTGGGCCATTGGACTGCTTGTAGTCAAGGTAAGTACCTCTTTTTGCGCTATCAAGGCAGCTGACTTACCTTTTCTATGGACCAGAGACATGGGATGGCACATCAGGATGGACCTGAATGTACATCTCTATGTCATGAATGGATCAGGCAAGGTAATCAATCGGTCGTTTTGTTAGAATGCGACCTATGAGAGGCCATTGAGTGACAGAGGACACAAGGGGACTGCAGAGGAGGATATAAGACTATATTGATCAAGGTAAAACTAGTTACTCACCTGCAGAGGAGGATATAAGACTAAAGCCATATTTTCCATCCTCTGCAGGATATATCAACCTGGCTAAGCATATCTAAATAAGGTAACTCGACTTAGGGCAATGTACAGTCACAGAATAGGTGAAAACAGCGACACTTTAGCCACAAATAACACCCTGACTCTGTTTTCATGTACACCACCAATGCTTGACATTTATCACTGGCCATATTTGTGTGCTACTTCCATACCATGGCTGGCCTTTATGACGCCATCCAAGTGAACTTTCCCTGATTATGACTCAGTGACTGTATATAAAATTCAGGCGCTTAGGGTTTGCATTGATACCCTAGACTGTCCCTGATCGCTAGGAAACAGATCTAAGATGCACATGCAGGCTTTTCAGGGTGTGAAGTGCCACAATGGGTCACACAGCACAGGATGTTGTATTGGTTCAAACTGCTAAGATCATGCATGGGTCCAGCGAGCTCAGTCATGGAAATGGTGGGCTGGGGCAGTCAGATGGTTGGAAGCAGTCACACATGCTTCCATGTGGCGCATAACTCCACAGGGGTGTCCACCACAGTCAGGGTCATGCTGCACATGAGTCACTGAACCCATGAGTGAGTGCCACACACAAACTATGGGCTACACAGAGCCTTTTGAGACCTAAAATGTAAGGAGAGATGTCTCTTGTCCAAGTTGTAAGTACATGGAATGAGGAATGTATCTAGCAAGGATCTAGGGACCAGCCCTTACAATGGCATGCAGTTTTTGCTGGTTGATTTGGCTTTGGAGATGTGCTTAAATGTGCAATTGCCACACCAGGGTTCAGGTGTTCTGAATCATTGTCAGTCTCATTGTCGCTAGTACCCAGAGTGCCAAGAGTGTCAAGTAATAGTGCAATGCTGTTTCATGCTTCTGGGTTTCTATGATGGTTTAAGGTGTGGATCTTTCTTCTTCTATAATATGTCTACTTAATGTCAGCAATTGCAATTTGCACCATGAGAGGACACACACCTCTTGCCATCTCTGATACATCTGGTTAATCTTATCTGACTCAGGACTCTTTTGGGGGTTCAGGCAAGCACATTGTGATCTGTACAGTTTGCTCTGGCACTTTTTCCTTACTTTTATCCTCTGCCATTTGGGGCCAAGTGTGTTGGACAGGATTGTACATCCCCTGCTTGACTGCTGAGATGAACTTTCTCATCAGTATGTCTACCACCTCTTTGTTCCATTTCCCCTTGAATGCCTGCTTTAAGCAAATGTGAGGGATGCTGGGATCTAGTCCCAAAAGGCCATGCTCTTCATATGCCTTGACTATTCCTTGGTTGGGGTGACCAGGAGAGTAGTCCTTTGTTGTGAGGACCCCCATGCTTTCAAGGAACTTGTGCATTGCCTCCTATATGACATCAGCTGTGGCCATAAGTGCAAGTGTAAATAGCATACATCAACAAGCTTGTCCTCATTAGGATGAGGAACCCTCTTCTGCCCTGGGGGTTCTGGGGGAAAGACTCACATGACATATCTGCCAGAACACAAGCCTACATATGCTTGAAAGGCCAGAGATCACCTGTCTCAGACTCATTTCCATCTGGGCTTGAGGGGTCACAGGGAGCATGGGTACTGTGAGGCAATTTCAGAGTCCCATGTTTCAGGGCTCTCAAGGCCAATAGGGTTGCTGCCTCACTAGCAGTGTTAATGAGTTCGGTGTACAGGGCCTTAGGAAGGCTGCCTACAAGTAAAGTGAGCTTCAAGCAAGTCAAGCTTTTTCTACTGACCTGGACCTGTCACAGGATCCAAATGCATGCCAAGGTGCTGCTTGACAGCTTCATCTTCCATTTCACCAGTAAATTGGAAGGTGACCTCATTGGCAGCCAGAATTTGAGAGTCCTCATGTTGGCTTGCCTATAACCAGTCAGTGGTGTGGATACATAATGTGATAACAGACTCCACTGAGAGACTGGCAAAGCCAGAGGATGACTGCAGTTGACCATGTGGCTGGGAGGGTATGGGACATTGAGATGTAAATGAATTGGGATTGGCCATGTGGTGGATATTGAAGTCAACTTAGTATACTGCTGAATCTTCACCATTTATTAAATTCACTGACAATAAAATGCAAAATGCCAACAGCACCAGATGGCTCCCCAATCAGAACAAAAGGTCGGACTATGAAAATAATATAAAGGGCATATGCAAATCAGTAAGCTGCCGGGACAAAGGGCTGACTTAGTTGAGGTATCAGGAAACTAGTGATAGGGTTTGCCAACTGGGGTCCATCTACCTAATGTTAGTGCTCATGGTGATATGGTGCTGAGTGTATTACTATAAGCAAGGAAAGTATAATTACAAGGATTCCTGTACTTATGAGTGAGTTGAAAAGGTAGAGGGAATCAAGACAGAAAGAATGTAGGAACATCCTGAGGCAATCCAGAATGGGACAAAATGAGATAGAACACAGCAATGGTAAGTTATGAGTGGTGCACTAGATGGTGAAGCAAACAGACAAAGGAAAGGGGCCAAAGCTGATGGTGAGAACACATGCACTATAATAAAAGGGTTAGGGAGAATAAAGCAACTGGAGACTAATGTGGTGGTATGGCCCAGGTAATTGATGAATGGAGCAAGATGAAAAGATGAAAGGGAGGTGTTGAGATGGGCATAAGTTGTGATGGACTAGGACAGCATGACCTTTGAATGACTGAAATTTCTGTAGTGCTGCATGGCTGAGATATACAAGGAACAGTGTAAGCAGCAAAGTGGCAGGATTGGAAAAAAAAAAAGTCCAGCTGCCCTTCACCTCAGTTTTCCTGGAGAGACATATGAGTAATGAACAACAAAAGTGGGCAACAGCCTTGGACAGACCCACACACCTTCTGGTACACCTAGTTACACCTAGCACAAATCTGTTGAAACATTGTTCTGTGACTGAGCTGAATGCCTGATTCATGTTTGAGGATTGTCCAAAAACCACTACTCACTGTCAGAGACACTACCTCCTAGGACATTGAGTGGGCTACAAGACATTTGATCCCTACAGAATCCCCATTACTTAGTACATACTTGCAAACATTTTGTATGCAGACACATTTATAGTGGATGAATGATTTTGGCAAAGAAAAAAGAAAGTGTGCTTATGCAATTGATGGAGAAGAACCTGCCTGCTACATGGCCAATAGAGGTCAGAGAACTGGATCACTTTGTCAGGCCATCAGTCAATAAGAGTCTGTCTGGTGCATGGTTTGTTGGGCCTGGCATCAAGCAAAAAAAAAGATTTGTTTTTTATTTGTTGGTCCCCACAACATGACCATTTGGTGCGATTGGTCAGACCTGACCATGGCAATGTTGCACCTGACCACCCTGCCAAAAATAAAAACAGGTATGGACCCATTTTTTTCATTGTCAGGCTCAACTTGATCAGCAAGGAGGTGACTGACCATACTTTATATAATAAAATTGTGCTTATGTCATTGTCAATTGCACGCTCAATTTGTCTAAGGTGTGCAGGATTTGGGATATTAAAGTGGCGCATGCAGTCACACAGGCCTCCACATGGTGTGAGATAGTGTGAGTGTATTGAACGAGGCTACAAACATGTCCTTATAAAATCTCTAAGGCTGTGTGCCAATGCAGTGAGGTCAGGTATGCAAGCAGTGGGCAACACAGAGCCCTGGTTGAGGGTAGTCAGAAATGGTTGTGCAATCTTCTTCACCACATGAAACTTCACAAGTGTGGCAACCTTTGTTGGGGAAGCACCATGTTCAAGTCTCTAAGGCCATGTGCGATCATGGAATGCTGGGGAATGCAAATGAGGTGCCACACTGAACTCTCTAAGGCCTCATCCTCCATCTGACCCACACAGGTTGCTCATGAATGTCGTGCTTACTCACATGTTTCAACAAATATACAAAAATAAATATATTTGCCTTTCACAACCGAGAGGTGTGTTTGGGGGTCTGACTAGATATTTTTATTGCTGGAGCTGACTGATTTCTCCCACTCATCAGACAGAGGTTGCAAGTGGCCATTTCTGAGGTGCAACTTTGCACTGGATGGGCTCTAAATCAACTACTGGTTGGCTAGACACTATGGGAAGGCACCCACTGTATCCCCTGGGTACTACATGGCCAGACAGTGGAACTGTCCTGAGCTTGCCCTGGGAAATGCAGCCTGAGGATTCCCTAGTTACAACCTGTGATAGTTTTTGGCTGCTGGATGGCATGGTAAATGACAGGATATAATTGTGTTGGTGGATACAAGCACTGTGGGCTGACAGTTGTTGGGCCTGGAGTTGGTTCTGGTTGCAACTGAGTGCCAGTTCCAGGTCTGCTTATGGATACATGCTGAATTGCACTCAGGTTGAAGTAAAGCCAACCTCAGGTTGATGTTCCCTCCAAGATCAGTTGGTAACAGATTGATCTGTATGCTGCCCTGAGTTTCACTCTGTGCATGGACCACAACAGCCTTATTTTATTTTAATTTCAAATCACATTTATTGTATACCCCATTATGATATGACACTACAACACAAAAGGGAAATGGGGGCAGGAATGAATGAATGGGACATAAAAAAAATGTACAGAAAGTTAATAAAATGGTAAACAATATAAACTAGAATGAGTAGATGCTGGGAATTTCCAGAGTTGAAGATATCTGGGAGGGATGGTGGTCAGCAAAAACCAGGTAAAAGACAGCCCCAGAAACAGCTCCTCAAGGGGAAAAATCCAGAAGATGTTGACTTAGGTGGAGGCCAGGGTAGTATTGACTCTTGAAAGGTCCAAAGCCCAAGGGTAGAGTTGATGGCCAAAGTATGAAGGAGCACTAAAGCCCAAAGGGTAGGAGGTCTGAGTTGTGGTGCTGGTACAAGTTCAAGTGAGGTGGCACAATGAGTTTGAAACCAAGGCCTTGACCAAAGCAATGGAGTGCAAGACAAAGTCAGAGAATTGGCAATGGGAAGATGTGAAATAGAGGCCTGGGGGCAACCAACAGACCAGGTTCTCAATAACTGGAGTGCCAATGCAGTTCAATTGACAGGTAGTCAGCACAAATCAGTGGACCTGCATGGTTTGCATCTGGTTTGACACCTTAATGACTTTACATACACAAATCATACTTTAAGTACATTCGCCACATCCTCAACCATAAATGATGTTATTTCTCCAGAAGACTCAAGCTCAATGGTGCAGCACTCATGTTCCAACTTGAGCAGTTTCCCCACTTGTCCAGTGCAATGGCATCCAATAATGACAACCCTATTCCCTTCAGATGGTGTCTGAGGTATGAGGTTTGATGGGTTGATGGAAATTTGTGCCAGTCTCTTCCTTTGGACCACAGACATGATGACTTCATTTAGTTCTGGTAGAATCTTCTGGTTTCCCACAGGTACCGTCTTTGCCATGACTCCATTCAAATCAGTATGTGGAGACAGTGCTGGAACTCCCCAAACATGGAATGGAATGCATTCCTCCCTTAGCACTCCCTGGAATTCTTCTGAAAAGAGCCAGTGTATCCAGACTTTGGTGACTGATGACTTGCCCAGTCCTTGAGGCAAGACCTGAGAGTATGCTGTGTCCTCCTCAGGTTCTGCTGTTTCTGGTATGATGGCACAGTATACATCTTCTGGAGGGAGTGTACAGTTTAGATGACTTGGTGATGCTACTGGCATTGAAATAGGTCTGTCAGAAAGGCTTATGAGATGCAAGGAGCATTCACAGGTAACACATTATGTACTCCACTCAGAATTCACCATACTCAAAGTGTTGCTCTGCTAGACCATGTGATGCTACCTTCATGTCCAACTCAATGTCAACAAACACCATTTGGATCTTCAGCCTTGACAAGGCTGTGATACCCTTGATGTTATGACTTCTTTCTTGGACTTGTCCTTTCTTTGACTTCTCTCCCACATCCCATTACTATACAAGCCCTGTACAATTATGTGGACTTTACTATTTAATGGTTCCTATTGCATGCCCTGCTTATTGATGAACTCCTTTGATAAAGCTAGACATGTGCTAGTTTCTGTGTTGTTCTCACCCACGCACGATCCCATGTGATTCACCTTTGTTCTCATTATGACTTCCCTTTATTCCCTTTATGCCTTTCCCTTTGTTCTGTATTATGCTGATAACACCATCTATTTGTACGATGTGTACATATCATCAGCTATTTAAACCTAGTTCTACCTAGCTTGTATGGTAGACTAGACTTGTGTAATACTGCACTTGTCTAACAAAGGTTGCCTCTGAGCATTCCCTGTCTTGTGATCCCTTGTTTCTGCTAGGTCTTTGTGCCTTAGCTTCCCCTCTACAATCCAAGTGACTTGTGTCCTTGTGATCCTTGTGCATCATTCTACTGAAGTTGAGCCACTGAGCTTGTACTACTGTGTATTGACTGACTTGATACAGGTCGTATCTAATGCCACTGTAGTGGCATTACATTAAGTCTAGTCTCCTTGCACACTGTGGCTCTCACCAGCTGAAGCAGAACCAAGTTTGTTCAGGAGTTCCTGGACCAGCACCCCCAAGATGACCTCTGACCCTCTGTCAAAGGAGCTGCCCTTTGGAGAAATACTCCACATGACGAAGGATACTATGTCTTCGACCCAGACAAAACACTTATGACCCTATCAAATACATTGAAGACCAGCACGTCTGGGCTTATGTTGCCTACTCCAATAGAAAACACTCCTGATACACTATCAAACCAGTACCATAATCACTTGGACTAGGACCAGGAAAAGGAAATATTCAAGCAATCAATGCTGACTCCAACATCAAAGAACCTGACACCAACTCTGAAGATGAGAATAACCCAGCACATACCCCTACTATCACCAGACCAATTGACTTCACATCATATGCCAACATGTCCACCACACAACTCTCAACCACCCTCACCAGTACCACAGGAGGACAACTTGCCACAAGCTCATCAGTGGCGGTGCATCCCTCAGGTAGTGGAGGACAACCTTTGGGAGGAGGTGTGCCATCAGGTGGAAGTGGGCCTCCAGGAGGCACAGGGGGCAATTCTGGAGGCAGTGCACCTGGAAGTGGAGGCGGTGCACCTGGAGGTGGAGGCAGTGTTGGAGGTGCCACTGCCACAGCCAGAGGAGCCCCACCCCCCAATGGACAACTTGGAGGAAACCCCCCTCTGGAAATCACAGGAGAAAGAGAAACCAGCTGGGTGTTCCTTAATGCCTTCTCCCTCTACCGGGGAATGAACCCACATGTTCAACAATTGGTGCTCCCTTATTCACGAGCTATGACTCTACTGTCCTACATCTGAGGACCTTTTGTGGATGACTGGGTAGAAGAACAAATCCAATGGTTGGTTGACCAACTGGCTGGAGGAGTAGCAATGAATGAAGAAAATCTCTGGAATACTATAGAGACACACTTCATCCAAGCCTACACTGACACTACTCAGCAACAGAAAGCACGCCACACTATCCAAATGCTTTGAATGGATAAGGAAGACATTGACACATATGTCACCAAATTCTCCAACCTGGCAAACAGGGTTGGGTGTAACAAGGATGAAGCCACCACTTTGGAAATCTTCCAGAAAGGACTACCAGTGCCACTGGTCATGAACGCAATCAAATTTCACCATCCAATAACATGGGATGACTGGAAATCCACAGTCACCCTTCAACAAGCTGAATACCTTCTCCTCAAAGATAAGCTCACAAAGGGAAGAAACAATAAGAGGGGTGGAGCATCCAGGGACCAATGGTTATCTACCCTGAACAAGAACAAAGATCCAAATGCAATGGATGTTAGCCACACCCAAGCTCAAGCAGCCATGACAGATGATGAAAAGAAGCAGCTCCAAAAAGAGGTTAGATGCTTCCAAAGCTGAGGACAAGGGCACATTTCATGCTTTTGCCCCCAAAAGCCAGCAACAACCATCAAAGCAACAGACACCACCACTCTTACTACCGCTACTATATCTATGACCTCCTCTTAACCTCTCTCAAATGAAGAACAAGCAGAGGTACAAGTTGCTGCTCTGTTTGTGCAAAGCCCCGAAGTCCACAAACTCATGGTGGACAAACTATTTTGACAAAAGAAGGATTTTCTGAACACTTGAACCTGGCAGCCTGGGCTAGAGCACTAAAACTTAGTGTGTACAATAGCAGATTCCGATCTATGCAAATTCCAGTTCTTTTCAAATCTGCTCACACAATGGCCAAACGAAATGTCCTGATTGATTCTGGGGCAACAGACAATTTCATAAGCGTGAATCTCTTGAGACGACTCAGAATCACCTGTCTCCCCATAGAACTGTTAGAATGCGACCTATAGAGGGCCCTTGAGTCACAGAGGACACAAGGGGACTGCAGAGGAGGACATAAGACTATATTGATCAAAGTAAAACTAGTTACTCACCTGCAGAGGAGGATATAAGACTAAAGGGATATTTTCCGTCCTCTGCAGGATATATCAACCTGACTAAGCATATCTAAATAAGGTAACTCGACTTAGAGCAATGTACAGTCACAGAATAGGTGAAAACAGTGATGCTTTAGCCACAAATAACACTCCCCCATGAATGTGCAGTGCTCTAAGTTCCTAACTGAATAATCCAAGCATCTTAGCACACTTCTCAACCTTGAATCGGTCAAGAGCCTTTGTAAAGATGTCAGCAGCCATCTCCTGTGTTGTCACAAAGCTGGGACTGATTACACCATCTTGAACAGCATCCCTCAGCCAAAATAGGCGAAGACAGAGGTGCTTCATCTTGCTATGATGCTCTGGGTTCTTGCTCACTGCAATGGCTGATTGATTGTCCATCTTCAGCAGTGAAGGACCAGAGATCTTGTAGCCAAGCTCCCCCATGAACTGGCACATCCAGAGCATCTCCTTGCCAGCCTCAACAGCAGAGATGTGCTCTGCTTCAGTTGTGGACAAGGCAACCAAGGGCTGCAACTTGGAGCTCCAAGACACCGCTCCAGAGCCAATCTTGACCACATATCCACCAGTTGACTTGCCATTGTCCGGGTTTCCACCATGATCAGCATCTGAGTAAGTGATGAATGGCTCAGGCGAAGTGGAGGGCTTGTAGACAAGCTTGTGGTTGATTGTACCCTTCAAATAGCGAAGCACATGCTTGGCTGCTTGCCAATGAGCTGGACCCAGGGTTGGAATTGAATCTGGCAAGCACTCCGGCAGCATAGGCAATGTCTGGCCTTGTGGTGACTGCCAGATACATCAGGCAGCCTACAACAGAGATGTAGGGGTATTGACACATTTCTGAGGCTTCTGCATCGTTCTGGGGGCACATGGAGGTGGAAAGACGTGTCCCAGGGTTGAGAGGAGTGGAGACAGGCTTGGAATCGCTCAGACCATGCTCCTGAAGCAGATTGGAGATGTACTGGCTCTGGGAGATGGAAAGGCAATGATTGGGACGATCTCTGTGGATTTCTAGGCCAAGTAATTGGGTGGTAGGGCCAAGATCTCGAAGTTTGAAGTGAGTAGAGAGCTCTTGGACAATTGAATCAATCTTGGCTCCATCCTTGCAGGCAAGCGTGATATCATCAATAAACACAGGCATTAGGACCCTGACATCATCCCTGAGGTAGATGTACAGCCCATGGTCAGATTGGACATGATTGAAGCCCATAGAAGTGAGCACAGAGTGAAGGGTCTTGTTCCAGACCCTGCCTGCTTGCTTCAAGCCATATAATGACTTTCTCAGCTTGCAGACATGATCTGGACCACCCACTTCAAATCCCTCAGGCTGCAGCATGTAGATCTCTTCCTCCAGAGTGCCTGCCATTGAGATAAGCATGAGAGATGTCAATGGAGCAAAGTCTTATGCTTGACCTTCATGAACCATCTGGAGCCAATTGCACGCTTCCCAGGTGGCAATTTGATGATCTCCCAAGTGCCATTGAGTCTGTGAGCCTCCATCTCTTCCTCACAAACCTTATGCCACAGATCTGCATTAGAGCGACGCTGGGACTGACTGTAGGATGTGGGCTCAGCTGTGGATGCTACACCAGCCTGGATGACGTCAAGGGGATCATCAGAGTCATCATCCTCGTCTGAGGAGAGAACTGCTGGTGTGGGCTCCCTTGGCTGCTTGTAGCAATCTGGAACAGCCCATTGCTCTGGCAGCCACTCATCTCTAGGACATCTGGAGTGTTGGGGACAAGAGGGAGGAGGAGGATGATGAGGGAGGTGAGCTGGGGGTGTTGAAGATGATGAAGATGAAGGAGGAAGTGAATGATAAATGGACTGAGGTGTCTGTGAGTGAAGAGGGGCTGAAGCGATGCTTGGAGGCGAAATGGGAGGAACAAGAGGGCAGATCAGAGTCAGTAGATCCATCTCCCCCATGAACTGGCATCTGTGACTCAAATGGAGCATCCAGGATGTCATCTGAGAAGTCTGGGAGCAAAATGGAAGCAGGAGGTGTGTCAAGAAGGGAATCAAGACTCGGGGGAGGCAGGTGGAGTACAGAGTGAGTCTGGAGCATGAAAAAGTGTTCGTCAAAGTCAGCCCTCTCTGAGATGACCACCTTCTTGGTCAAAGGATTGTAGAACTTCCATCCCTTGTATCCCTGAGGATATCTATCCAATGAATACACACTTCTCCATGTGTGATCCAAGGCTCCCAAGTGGTCGCTTATCTCTCTGGATCAGCACATAAGCAGTACAGCCCCAGACACGAAGCCTAGACAGATCTGGCTTGCTCCCAATGAATGCCTCATGAGGTGTGCTGCCTGGGACCGCTGAAGTGACCAGTTTGTTGCTAGTGTGAATGAAAGTGGCCAGAACTTCGCCCCAGAAGGCTGTGGGCATCCCAGACTCATGCAGCATCGAAATGACACCTTCTATTGTCCTGTTGGCCCTCTCAGCCACTCCATTCTGCTGAGGCCGATTCCTGGCAGTGTACTGCCTCTGGATGCCATGCTCAATGCAGAACACTTCAAACTCGCCAGACATGTACTCCCTACCTTTATCTTCCCTCAGAGTGCCCAGTATCGCTCCAGTGACATTCTCAGCCCAAGACTTGAACTGTTTGAAGGCAGCAAATGTCTCAGACTTTCGCCTCAAGAGGTAAACAGCCTTGAAGTGAGAGAAGTTGTCGATGAATGTGACCCAATTGCAGTACCCTTGGTGTGTAGACACCTTGACAGGGCCATGGACGTTGCTATGGACCAATTGAAGCGGTTTTGAGGCTCTGGAGGTTGAAGTTGGAAAGGGATCCGCATGCATCTTGCCAGCTTTGCAGGCTTCACATACTGGATCAGGATCTGCTTGTGAATTGAGCTTAAAACCAGTCACCAGGTTGCCTGAGAGCAGCTTCTTGATGCCTGCCAAGTGATGGTGGCAGAGGCGATGATGCCAGAGGTCCCAGTCCAATGGGAGGGTGGTAGCAGATGATAATGAGGTGAACTCCTCCACTGGAATGGTGTTCCCCACAAGATATGCAGCATTTGAAGGTCCAGTCTTCGCTTGGAAGGCAATCCTGTTGTCCCTGATGAAGTGTAGGGTGTCCTTCTCAATGGAGATGATGAAACGGCGATGGAGAGTGAGATATAACACAGACAATAGATTACTGCAGAGTGCAGGGACATATAGGACATTAGTGAGCTCTAGAGGTGCCATTTCTTTGCCATTCACCACAGGATTGAAGCGGTCCGACCCCACCCCTTCAGAATAGACCACAGACCCATCAGCCAGCCTAATTTCGACTCTATGCGGCTTCAAATTGCGGATCCAATGACGATTGAATGTCATATGAGCTGAGGCACCAGTGTCTGCATTCCATGAAGTGTGAGAGTCATTCTGGAGAGCAGAAAATAGGGCACTTGCTGATGCAGCTGAAGCGGACTGTGGAGCTTCTGGAGGTGACTGAGACGAGATGGTGGCAGGTGAAGCTGTGGAGGATGAAGGGGGATTGATCTGGCGCATGAGGTGCAATATGTCAATGCAAAAGATGTTGATCATTTCCCTGGCTGCTCCCAGTTGACTTTCCTTTTTGTTGGATCTTGAGATGGTCATGTCAATAGTTGTGTTATAGCTGTTCAATGTGTGTGTATGTTGCTGCTGGCCCAGATACAACATGGTGCCTGACTTGGCCAACTCTTGGTGCACCTCTGTATCTGTGGCAAAGATGTCAAGCAATCCAATACTATTGCTCTCTTGGTCTGCTCATTGGAGTTGGAATTGTAAGGCTGTATTTGAATTTAATTGGTTGGGGGTTTTCCGTGGTTGCTTTGCCACAAATGCACAAGGTGCCATTAGTGAGGTGGCTGGGAAAGCACAGACAGGGTAAATGTTGTGAAAGCCTAGACATCTAATGCTCATGTAATGTTCATGCAATGCACTATGCGTGCCCATTGAAGATATGCACTCAATCTTAATGCTATGTACATTGCTTCTCTGCCACTCAGACCTGCTCAGCACCATCTCCAGGGGCCACCACTATGGTGTGAGGGAGTGCAAGTTGTAGTGGCAGCAATTGGTTGATAACATTGCCTGAATGTGTAGTGATATTGAGGTGCACAGTGAGAGTCACCTCCACCTGCCATCCTATCCTCCTCATCTGTGGAAGGTAAACAACAGTTAATAGCACAAAGGAGGGGACTCACCAGGTTTTCCAAAGGTCCAATGACTTTCCTTTTAACCCAGTCCCAGGCAAGCTGAAAGAGTGAGTGAGCAATTTGTGTCAAGATCTTGGTCTGGTAAGCAAGTTGCTTGTTGGAAAGGGTATGAGTCACTCACCATTTGAAGACTAGTGTCTGAGGGGTGGGGATGTGAAACAGGTGTCAATGCATGAGGAGAACGAGTGCCCACATTGATGGGGAGAACAAGCACCCAGGGGCTCCTTGAATTGCCAGTGTGGTTTTGCCCACCCCTGGATGGATTGAAGACAAGTACACACTGTACTGGTGGTTTTTTTCATTCAAGTCTGTTGTCAGGTCTGTGTGCATGACATTGCTCTCCCTTGTCACCAAGGGGACCTTGTCCGCCTCTGCCAGCACCATTATATGCCTGCAAATGAACAGTTGTCATTGATGTCTTTGATTGTCCCCTGGAGATCCCAACTTCCCTTCATAGTGGGCTATTTGCCTGGCTGGTCCCCCTTGCCACCCAGCCCCTCACCTTATAAATGCACTGTTCCTGATGAATCTGCAAACTTCTATAAGGAGGATGACTGATCCCTTCCTCAATTTTCTGGGCCTTAAGTGGGGTGTTGGAGAGGGCATTGCACTTATATACTCCTTTTCATGATACATTGACACTGAAAAAGTTATAATTAACAACCAATAGACTACTTGAGTTAAGTTCTCTTTGGGTATGAGACACTGCATGCACGCATGCACATAATCTTTGTAACTCTCAAACCCACACACTCTGGCCCCACCACACTATCAATACCTATCCCCACAACTTGCTGGACCTGCCAATGAGACCACTTTAAGATGTAGGATTCAGGGTGTGAACCCAACCCATGAAGACACAACTTATACAGGATGTGCATGGATGTGTGTGCCAACCAGGAAGTTGTGCTATTCCCTTCTGGGGGGTGGGAGGGGCTTAGATGGACAAGTGGGAGGTGGGAGCAGCAGAGCATAGGAGTTGGCAATACTGTGACTATGGCCATGGGATATAGCTGGGATATAAATATATCCTTATCTCCAATATTGGGCCAATTGATCTCTATCTGCTGATTATTGCCAGCATATAAGTTGACTATTCTTATTCTAAACTTGCAGTTGGATTTGTAGACTCCATTTACATCTCATTTTATTTAATATAAATGGATGTCTTTACAAACACTGCTGCATTAAGCTAATTAAAGCTTGTTAAGACCAAATTAATAGAGTGGGATATGTCTATATAATGTGCCCAATCATTTGCATCAGCTGATCTAACAATTAAGTTTACATGCATTCAGAAATAATAAGAGCTCTCTTAAGCAAGGGACTAACTTCTAATTGTTTGAGTGTTTTTAGTTATAATTACTCAACACATAAGGAGAGGTCTACAAATTATTCCCTCATCTCAATATAATTTGCAATAACAATCAAGTCAACTTAGTGGTCAATTTTTTGGACATTAATCGATCCCTTAGTTGACTATAAGCAGACTCCACTTACCTGCTCCTGCCTGTTGTGTGAGGAGTCTTTGTAATTTTGCACAAGCTTCAGCACTGTGCCATATATCACAAAAATTGGGCAGTGGTTTATAATAAATTATAATGACATGATGTGATATGATGTCACCCAAACCTTCTAACTCATCTAAGAGATCATGAGTTCTTATAAACAAGTTTATAATTTGCTTGTCAGATCTGTCAGTTGCATTATAATCAATCATAAGGCCTCAGAATTTATTAAAAGGAACACACAGTATTACCAGACCAATCACCTGATTATAAATCACAATATGATTATAATATACATGATAAGAATACTGTAATTATCTTCTTTCTTATTGTCCATCTTATCTTCCTTATCTTCCTTCTTATTCTCTTACCAATATTCAAACTATTATTATTTTTGTCTTATATTCTAATCCCCTTTTATTAATCTCCCATCAAACTACACACAATGATTATTAGACACATGTGGTTGTGGTGGCTTGCATGGATGCTGATGCTGTGTTGTAGGGAATGCCTAATGAGGATTGGAGGTGATGGTGATGTGATAGCTGTGTGACCTGTGGACAGTGTCAAGGTATTGGGAGCACCATTAGCAACAGTGGCAAAAGTGACCAGAAGCTTGCAAGATGTACCTGGCTTGTGACAGGGAGAGTGTTTCCTTTCATCACACAAGCATGCTGTGTTGTCAACCCTTGTTGACCTCAATCAGAGACCACTGTGAGGTGGTGACTACCATGCTCTGCCTATGTGCATTGACATTTGCCAGGCCTGCATGCACCCTCAATCCCACAAGAGGCTCCTTGTCCACCTGTGTGCCATCACTCTCATCATTGTCCATAGGCAGCCATGGGTGCAATTTATGCCACTGCTCCATGACTGGGGATGTCAGTGGGTGCAGTTACATGTCAGGTTTGCACATCTTTCTGTTATAAGGAGTCAGGAACACTGAGGGGTGTAATGCGATAATGCATGTGTTGAGCTTTGGCTCAGCATAGTTGACACTCTTGCACATGTGGCCCATCATTGAGCCCTCAAGTGTTGGCAGTTGGGAGGGGTATTGGCGGCAGACTTGAATTGTGCAGTGTAGGTAGGTGTGATGGTGCTGGTGTAGTGAAGGTGTTGATGATGATGGGCAGGTCAAGCTGTAAGTGAGCACAGATGATGGCATATCTGAATCCATATCTGGCTGCAGTCATTGGTGGTCTTGATCTGGGGGGAGGGTCCAGGGGGATGACTAGTCAGTAAAACTAATTTCACAGTAGGTTTAGCAAGGAGATTAAATACTGGAAATGTTTGTGTCAAGACCCAGTCAACATGTGTGTCCCAAGAGATGAGGCCATGAACAGTATAGCTCTGGGAGGGTGTCAATGGCAAAGTGATGGGCTTACATTGTATCATGTGCTCTGAGTGGAGCACAGGGATTCAGAAGGTAGCTTGGATAAGATGCTGGATGCCAGACCATTGATGGGAGGAGTTAACATTGATGGTGAGGCTGGAGAAGAGGAAGGGAGTGTGAATGGTGGTCTAATTAAAGTAATAAGAGCAAGAGAACAGACATGACTCAGACATCTCAATTTCAACTTTCTGATCATGTGCTGTTGCCAGAAAGAAATCAATTGTTGTTGATTCAAAAATATAGGGACATTGTAGGGAAAGAAGAACATGAATGTATCTATGCTAGTATCATTTCTTGGTAATTTTCCTCTTCAGCTTGTGAGTGGTGGGCTTGTTAGTCCACACCACATTCTGCAGCTCATTAGCCTCTGCAACTTTCTTGGGCCCAGGCTGCTCCATCTGGCCAGAAGATGGGGCAGGGGATGGGCCATGAGGGACTGTCAATGGTAGTGGGTTGGGTTGAATTGCTGGAGAGTGAACTTTCACTTGGCCAAGACAACCAACTAGGTCTTTGATGTCCAAGTCATTGGCATAGCTGTTGCCCATGCTAGGCCCTAAATTATCTGAGGATGATGACTCTGTAGAATCTGGATCCTTCCTGAAGAGTACCTTGTTGTACCAGGGAAGTAGGTCTTTGTGATGCATAGCAGGAAAACTAAGGATAGCACATTTATGGCAGTTAAAGCACTGCCTGTCACACCTCTGCAGGGGTGTGGTCTTCTGTAATGGCTTCCTGTTACATGGCAGAGGACAGCCAAGTTGGATTGGCACTGAGTGCAATGACTCCTAAGGTCTTCTGTAACAGCCCCTGTACTGAGGTAGCTGAGTCTAAGTCCAAGAGTTGGAGTTGGTTGGCAATAGACAAGTGCAAAGGCCTAGGTCCAAAGGTTATGTGCCACTGGGCTGACCAGTGAGGCAGGAAGAAGATGAGAGTGAAGTCAAGGAAAAGCCTGCTGCAAGCCTACCACTTACTCATTTACTGACAACAATCACCTGCTCATGCTGACAATCACCTGCTCACACTGACAATCACCTGCTCACACCAACAAACAACTGACAATGACTTTGGAATACAACTATGGCCATATATAAACCCCTGCTAAAGCTGCCCCAGAGATTATCTTATCTTTTTCTTCTCCTCCTCTTTTTACCTTCTCTTATATGCATATCATGAGATCTTCCTGTGTCTGAATAATCACACTTGGTTCCTGTTCTGTTCCTGTTTGAGCTTAAGTGTTGCCCACCATAACTCAGTGGGCTTCCACCTGCACAGAGGCTGAGGAGAATGACCCAAAGGGGATAAGGGTCAAGGGTCAAGGTTTCAGGGTCAAGGGCTTGAGTGCTAAAGGGACTGAGGAACTCAAGGAGACAATGGGGGATATAACACAGATAGTTGATTAAGCCAAAGCTAAGGAGCTAAGGTGTACTACAGGGGTCCTTATATAGTACAGGATTGCACCTGAGTGTGTAATGCTACTGGTTGCTATAGATAGGACAAAGTGCCAGTGAGATGCCAGCAAGTCAAAAGAACAAAAGGTAAAAATAGCACAGAAGGTGCTAGAACAATCAGATAAAGGAGAAGCATGGGTTCAAGAAGGTAACTAGTAAGAGATGGAACAGAGATGGATCAGATGAGATAAGGCTTGAAAAAGGAAAAGATAGTAGGGGAGTTCATGACACTGCCCCCATGGAATGTGGCTTGGCCCCAAAGTCCTCTCTGAAAAAGATTGGTCTGGGCTGCACACATATGTGAGCTACACTATCAAGTTAGCAAAGGAAGACACTAGATCCAGATGCTCATCATTTATCAGGGTGGCTGCCATTGCAATCATTCCTGGAGTGGCCAGATCAATGCCCTGGATCACTCCCTTTGTCAAGTGTTTTGCACTGGCCTCACCATCAATTGATGAGGACCCATAAAAAATGAGTTTAAGGAACTAAAAAAAACATGTCAGTGGTTTATATGTCTATGAAACTCAGGACATTGTATGCACTTTTACAAGTGTCATAGACCAGTATGGGCGGTGGCTGCTGACATCATAGTCAGGGAAAATGAGCCATGGAAAGGGCACATATGTCATGCCAGGTTTTGTTGAGCTTCCAAGGTACTTTTGAAGCTCCAGAGAAGTCATGTGATCAGAGTTCCTGGCAAACAGAGCTAAGCTGAGGTTGAGGCCATTGAAGAAACAGGGCACATAGGTGTGCACTGCATGTGCTAAATTTGCACATTCTTGATCCAATTGCTTTAGAAACTACACCACAGCAAATTAATTAGATGTGCCAGGAGAAAATTTGAAAACTTACAATGTTCTTGAATGTCATGCTTTGATCAGGGTCCACAAGTGCCAGCTGGAGATGTGGCTGTACAACTTGGCAATTACACCATGCACTTCAGAACCACCAGCAGGATCATTGTAGCATGAGGGATTAAGTGGGTCAAGGTGTTCAGGGAAAGGGATTCTGAGCATGTTTTTTTTGACCCAGAGCTCACTGACTATGGAAAACCTACTACCCCTGGCAAGCAATATCTCCCTTGACTCCCCCTCCAATGACCCCCTTGCAGCTCTTGATGTTTTTGTGGACTTGTTCACCTCTTCCAGTTCTTCATAGTTTATTCTTAGTGTTATGATTTCTTTGTTTTTGGACTCATTCTTTCTTTACCTTGATATTCCTTCCATGATACTATATGAGCCCTGTACAATTATGTGGACAATATGTGTACCTGGCTCCTATCACGTGCCTTGCTTATCGATGATCTCTTCTGATAAAGCTTGACATGTGCTAGTTTCCATCTTGTTTCTACTCATGTGCAAGCCTGCGTGATTTGCCTTTGTTCTATTTGTGACCTTGCCTTGTTCCCTTCACATACTTCCCTTTGTCTCTTGATCTGGCAATGGTGCCATCTATTTGTAGGAGCCATACAGAGTATCCTCTATTTAAACCTAGTTCTATCTAGCTTGTATGGTAGACTAGACTTCTTGTGTAATAACTACACTTGTCTAACAATGGACACCTTTGTGCTCTCCCTGTCTCACGATTCCCCATCTTTGCTAGGTCTTCATGCCTTAGCATCCCCTCTACAATCCAAGTGACTTGCATCCTTGTGATCCTTGCGCATCACTCTACTGAAGTCAAGCCATTGAGCTTGTACTACTGCATATCAACTGACTTGGTACAGGTCATACCTAATGCCCCTGTAGTGGCATTACATTAAGTCTAGTTTCCTTGCACATCGTGGCTCTCACCAGCCGAAGCTGAACCAAGTTTGTCCAGGAATTCCTGGAACAACACCCCCACAACAACCTTTGATCTTCAGTCAAAGGAACCACTGTCTGGAGAAACACCCCTCACAACAAGGGATACTACATCTTTGACCCCAACAAGAACACTTATGACCCCATCAAATACATTAAAGACCAACATATTTGGGCTTACGTTGCCTACTCCGACAGAAAGCAAGCCTGGTATTCTATTAAACTGGTACCACAATCCCTTGGACTAGGACCAGGAAAAGGAAACATCCAAGCAATCAACACTGATTCCGACATTGAAGAACCTGACACCAACTTGGAAGACAAAAACAATCCAGCACATACCCCTACCATTACAAGACCAGTCAACCTCATGTCGTATGCCAACATGTCCACCACACAACTCTCAACCACCCTCACCAGCACCACAGGAGGACAACCCACTGCAAGTTCATCAGTGGTGGTGCATCCTTCAGGTAGTGGAGGACATTCTTTGGGAGGAAGTATGCTGACAGGCAGAAGTGGCCCTTCAGGAGGCGCAGGAGGAAATCCTGGAGGCAGTGCACCTGGAGGTGGAGGCAGTGTGCCTGAAGGTGGAGGTGGTGCACCTGGAGGTGGAGGTGGTGTGCCTGGAGGTGGAGGCAGTGCTGGAGGCGTTGCTGCTGCAGCCAGTGGACCCCCACCCCCAAATGGATGACTTGGAGGAAACCCCCCTCCAGAATTCACCAGAGATTGAGAAACCAGCCAAGCCTTTCTCAATGCTTTTGCCCTCTACTGAGGAATGAACCTGCATGTCCAACAGCTAGTGCTCTCCTATTCGTGAGCCATGACCCTGCTATCCTACATCTGAGGACCATTGGTGTAATGCCATCATGACATCAGCTTGACTTGAGCTCGATTGATATGGCAGCATGACTCAGCTAGATACGATGCACAAAGGCAACTTGGGATGCTCACAGACACCCAGCCAAAAGGCAGTATAAGAAAGACAGAGATGGCTTCACGAAGAAAGAAGAGAAAGGATAAACAAGTGATGATTCAAGAAGACCAAGATGGTGTATCTTGGTCTTTGCAGAGTATCCTAAATACAAGTAAAGACAGGCTTTGAAGTGCCACCTGAAGGTGTCCACAAGTTGTGTAAACAGAGCAAACCCTAGTACTACTACTACCAGTATTAGGGTTGAGTCATACCTTATCATACAGTGAGTAAGAGTCCATGACAAATTACTCCCTACCATGCGTGCCATATCATAAGTGGTAAGGGTTCACATCGAAATATAACACTACCCCCTTTCCAGTGTGAGACTCCCAGGCTCACTGGAAGTCACAAGATGGGCATGTGTGCTGTTCGTCTTCAATGTGCTTGAAGACATTGGCCCTCTCAAAACAATAAATGCAGTCCATCTTGTCATCTCTCGCTGAGAGTGCCATTGCCTTGAGTTGGTGAATACGTGCGGCCAATTGCTCTTCCTCATATGCCGCCACTTGATAGTGCATCACTTCCATGACCAGGGATTCGTCCCCAATGTGGTTGAGCGCATGGTCTGTAATCTTGTCAGCAGCAAGGATGATGAGATCCTTGTGAGCGATGTGGGTGTGTCTTGCAGCCGGCAGCATCGGATGGGCATACAGTGGTTTGCCATAGAGGTGGGGAGAACCTGGGATGACCCTGAGTATGAAGGGGTTCACACCTGATATGATTTGAATGTGACTAGCGTTCATCTCTACTCCCTTGGGTCTGGTGATGGGGAAGTGAATATAATGGGGCTGTTGATTTGCCCAGAAACCTTCAGGCACAAGGACCTGCACAGGGTCTTGCTTGCAGGAGATGGGGGTATGTAGTGTGACACTGGGCAGTTGCACACGTCCTTGTGACATGTCGGTTCTGTCAGTGTGGACAAGCCATGGGGTGATTCAGGGATTAGTAGGGTGGCTATGAATTCAAAGGAGGGGGTGTCTGACTGGGTAGTAATCTCCATCCTCATAGTGAGCTTTGTCATTCAGCAGCGTTGCTTGCACTGCCACAGCTCGCTCAATCTCTTCTGCACTAACTGCAACTGTTCATCAGCCCACTCCCTTGCCACTCTCCACCAGTCCTCCACTGCTTTGTCTTCCAGTAGGGTCTTTGAGGGCCTGCTTGGCAGGGAAAATTCCCCATGTGCCAACAAGGTCATCACCTGGGGGAATGACTGTGATGGGCTCACAATTGCCATTGTCATCTCTGAAGATGTGAGTGATGGCATGCTTGATGTCTGGCTGCTGTGTCAGGTCAGGGAACCTCTGTAGGACAGTAGCCCATTCTTGAGCAGTGATATACCCAGCTTGCATGTCACTAGGTGTGTACAGAGTGAGCTGGACCTGTGGAACCATGGTTTCTTTGTCATCTTGGACGATGGCAGCAGCATCTTGTGCAACTTGGTCGAGGAGGATCACTGTGGTGACATGTCTGAGAGGAGAAGTGGGCATCGATGTGTGAGAGGAGCAGATGTAGAGGGGATACTCTCCCTGGTCATTAATGGGTTGGCTTTTTAAGTGTTGTGTCAGTGTCTGGCCCACTTGATACAAGGCTATCACTTCTGGAGCGAAAACATCATCCTTATTGACCCACTGATTCTCTGAGTCTGGGTACCCCTTCCATTTGATGAGGTATTGGAGTTTCTTGCACTGGCTGAAATGCCAGGAGTTGAGAATGGCCTTAACTTCATACTCCTCCTCTCCCTCTATCAGATCAGGTGGTGGATGAGGGAAATTTTCTCCATGAAGGGCCATACTTTTGTATGGCATGAGAAGATCTGTGTGGAACACCAGGTGGATGCTTCACTGTGTGGGAAGTTCAAGGTGATAATTGTAAGGGGACATCACCTGGACAACCTTGAATGGGCCATGGCATTGCACTGCTAATTTGGCCATAGGTTGATTGGTTCGGAGGTATTTGCCCTCCAACCATACCTGGTCACTGACTTGATATTGGGGTGTGTCCTTATGCTTTATCCAGCTCTCCTGTGCCTTTTTGATAAGGTCTTGCACCAGTTGTCACACTTCTTTCAACTGTGTCAGCCTTGTGATTACATTGGGGATAGGGGATGGCTTATCTGTCCAATCTGCAGTTGGATTGTATCCCATGAGAAGCATAAATGGTGACTGCTTTGTATGTTCATGGGGCCAATTATTATGAGCGAATTTGGCTATTGAAAGATATGCCACCCAGTTATCTTGGTGCTCATTGGCCCAAAAGCGTAGGTACTGTTCTAGCCACTGATTCATGTGTTCTGACTGCCCATTGGTGCATGGGTGGTGTTACGCTTGTATGAGTGTAGTGTCCGACTTGGATGGTTCTGCAGGAACACAATGCCCCAAATTGTCAGCCAACTTACGGGGAAGGGCAAATACAGCCAAAGTGTCCCCTAGTCGATAAAGGTATTGACAGCCTTCTATCAGACAGAAGTACTGAGAGGCAAAAATGGCAGATAAGAGGGGAAAAGGGGAGAGGGTGAGCAAACAGCCCAAAGGGGTGGCAGGCAGCCAACACAGCTCAAAAGATAGAGGGAAGACAGTAGACAACCAGTACAATTCCACAAGATCTCAAGCTGGAGAACTAGGGGATACAAGCTACCCTACTTATACTCCAGCTATTGTAAGGTTCAAACTCAGAAACCCTAATACAACGATCCTAGGGTGAGTAATCATACAGTAAGAGTGTCAGCAGGAATGTGTAAGTATCAGTCAGCATACAGTCAGTCAACCAATCAGAACCAAGCATCAGTCATCCTTATCGTAACAGTGTAATCGTCTATGAGTAATCCACAGCCCGTATCAGTCATCAGGTACCAAACATCAGTCAGCCAGGCACAAGCTCATCTGCTGTCAATATGGATCACAGCCCCATCTACCAGGACCAGGTTGCTCCTGTATTAGAGCAGGAGAGTCTTTTGTTGAGCACTGCCAAAAAGAACAAGAAGGCTGCTCAGGGGGCACAGGTTGCTTATGTGAGAATTAGTACCAGAAAGATGAGGAGTGGTACTTCAAGGGCTCGGGGATAGTTTAGATGTTGTCTTGTTTTAGCCCTTTTGTTTTTAAAAAAATACATTGACTTTTACTTGCACTCCCAAGGGCAGTGGCTAATTCAATGCACTAACTACTAAGCCTCAGGTGCGTAAGCCTTATTTGGGGCAATGACTTCAGTTTTGCAGAAGTAGATATTGAGTGACTGTGGGGGATAACTGGAGCCTCAATGGGGCTTGATTCTGCTGAAGCAATGTTGCCATTGCAAAGCAATGTCTGAGAATTCTGCTGATGGTCTATATTAGAGTATTCCTGGTCTTAGGTAGTGTTGGTCTGTTGGCCTAGTGGAACTGTTTTGAAGCATTCATTACATTAGCAACTATATTAGTAGTGAGGACAGGTGTTCAAATCTATGTTAGGGCAGTTTATATTCTATTACAAAGGTATTACTGGAACAATTAGCAACTGTAAGTTTGGTGGAGAATGATAATGAGCTAATAGAGAACAAATTCAAATGACAATGAGCTAGAGGTGTAATAAAGTATGAAAGATAAATGTAATTGATGCAACAGATTGTAATTTTTCTGATCGGTTCTCCCCCTGATTATAATAGATGGTACCTGATAATTGTATTATGTGTTTAACTGTAAGTGGTATTGCTATTGCCATTATAACTCTGATTATCAGTTAATTGTAAGCGCTATTAAAATCTTGGTTATAATTGTCATTATCAGAATTTCACAACTGGTTTGTAATGATTATAATGCACACATTCAATTACATCAAATTACAACATTATAATCTATCATAAGCACCCTTCCCGATTTTGCAACAAATGAGACACTCATTGTCCTTATAAGTCTTTATTACTACTATACTTGGGCTACATGCACCCTTTTATAGCAGGTGTCTCACTTGCCTTTTATATCCTTGTTTCTTCTCACACCTACTGTGGATAGCTGTGCATATTTTCTCCTTTTTCCTGTGCCTGCTGTGGATTGCTGTACTTTCTTCTCACACTTGCTGTGGATTGTTGTGTTACTTCTCATGCTTGCTGCGAATTGTGACATTTGTTTTTTCCACACAAACAAACCCTTTTGTATAAGTTGTGGCCCAAGTAGCTTGTATCCTTAGACTCAACTTCTTTACCATCACAGTATACATTGTTTTCCCATTCCCTTGGGGTAACTCTTTGCTGAACCATTGAACCTCTTAAACCCTTGAACTCCACTCACATCTTGAGTATTGTGTCATACTCTGAGATCCTTGTTAACCACTTAAACCTTGCCACTACCAGCAGAACTCTTGCTCATTGACATAGAAAGACCAGACTTGCTCACACCAAGCTGAACATTCCCACTGTAACATTACAAGGTCTGTGATGAAATCCATTGTAATGGTTCCCCATATTTCTTTGGGTATTGCATTTGGTTGTAATGGTACTTGGGTACATGGTTTAATTTTAGTGGCTTAACATGTGGTGCATCCATCAACATAGGTTTTAACAAATGTTGATATTCCTGGCTACCAGAAATCCTGAGATATTAATTCATAGGTCTTCCATCATCCTGGGTGTCCTGTGGCAATGTGATCATGGTATGTTTTGACAATATCTCTCCATAGGTCATCATTCTTTGGGACATAGACTTGTCCTTTGAACAGGATGATGCCATCTTCTAGGTTCCATTCCTCTAGGCCTTTGGCTAGGGATCAAGGGCCATTCTTTTAGAGGGATTCTAGGGCCATACTGACTTCCTTGTCATAAGTTTGTGTGTCTCAGATGCATTGTTGAAGGGTGGTGTCTCCTTGCATGGTAACTGCAGTTCTTTGTACTGTGTTGATGGAGAAATATTTTGTATTCAGGAGTACTCATTTTTCATCTTCATCTGCTATCCCCTTTTTATGGTCTGGACACCGAGACAGCATGTCAGATTTATTCTGTGTGCCAGGTTTGTGGATGATGATGAACTGGAAGTGAGAGAGGAATAAGGCCCATCAGGACTGATGACATGAGAGCTTTTGTTTTGTGGTGAAGTAGACAAGGTTGCCATGGTCAGACCATATTTCTGTGATGTTGTCTTGTCCTTTCAGGTAGTGACAGAATGCATGAAGAGCATGGATGATGGTGAGGAGTTCCTTGTCATAGATTTCATAGTGGCATTCAGTGGGAAGGAGGGATTTCAATAGGAAGGTGACAGGGTGCCAATGTTGTAAGGCATCAGGTTGCTCAAGGAAGGTGCCAGTGGCAAAGTCACTTGCATCAGTAATGAGTTGGAAGGGCTTGGAATGGTCAGGCAGGGCCAGGACAGGAGCTTTCATGCAGCATTGGATTAGGGTGCAGAAGGTGTGCTCTGCTGCAGTACCCCAAGAGAAGGGGACATCCTTCTTGGTTAGGTCAAACAGGGGGTGGGCAATAGTGGAATAGTCCTTGATGAATTGTCGATAGAAGTTGCAGAAGCCTAAGAAGGCCTTCACCTGTTTAACAGTGTGTAGGATAGGCCATTGGGTAATGCCAGCAACCTTTGCAGGGTCCATATAGACTTGTGTTGATAAGTGACCTGCGCACACTTAGCAGCTCATATGGACCAGACTTGCAGCATGGACTGCTTTAGATTAGATTAATTGGACTTGTAGATTACATAGATTTGATCTGTACAATCTGGCCCTTATCATTGCATCATATATGACATTGCTGTACTTCTATGACATCATACTTCCAGACTTTGCATTGTACTCAACGCCTTTGTACTTTGCTTTGTTCTATACTTATTATGATGTCAGTATGATATCATTTGGTTCTGGACTCTTCTTGTTCACCCTCTCCTTGTTCTCAAAGTGTCCACTCCTTTGTCCCTTTGTAGAACAATACTGCCTTTGTATTCTGTGACTAAGTGTTACTAGCGTTGTACTATTGTCACTCTCTGTAGGAAGTATAAGTAGAGCACCATGTACGCTCCTGGTCCACATCAGTTCTCTCACTGTTGTGTGCCAGACTATTACTCTGCTTCACTTGTTTGACTTCCTGTTGCTGCTTTCCAGCCACCCTCTATATCTCACCACAGTCTACTTTGTCTCTGTGAGTATAGTCTCTATGTGTGCTGTTCATCAACTTGACCATTGGAAATGATAATTCCAAGGTACTTCACTGATGTTTGTGCAAACATACACTTAGGTTTTAGGTAGAGATTGTGGTGTTCCAGTCATTGAAGCATGTTGTGCATCAATGCTGTAAGGGAGGAGATATCTTCTGTGAAGATCAAGATGTCGTTGAGGTAGACTACTATGTGTCCTCCATCAATCAGAGATTTGAAGATTTGGTTCATGAATGTTTGAAAGGTTGCAGGAGCATTGCAGAGGCCAAATGTCATCACAGTCAGTTCAAAAAGACCTAAGGATGTTTTGAAGGCTGCCTTGTATTCATCACCTTCACAAATATGGATGTTGTTATATCCCCACCAAATATCTAGTTTGGTAAAGTAGTGTGCACCATGGAGTTTGTCAATGAGCTCAGGAATGAGGGGGAGAGGTGCTGCATTCTTGATGGTTATATCCATTAAGGGTGCAGTAGTCCTGTACAGGTCAGATTTTACCATCTTTTTTATTGACAAAGAAGAGGGAGGCCATGGGAGATTTGGATTGGCAAATGTACCCTTTTTGTAGGTGTTCAGAGGTGTATTCATTAAGGGCTTCAGATTCCTTGGGTGTAAGTCAATAAATGCCACAATTCTTCATGGTGGCTCCTGGTTTAAGATCAATTGTGTGATCCCAGGGTTGGTGTTCAGGGAGTTGGTGGAAAGCAGTTTCACTGAATACTTTAGTGTAATGTCAAAAGTGACTTGGAATGTGGTCAGTGAAAGGCTTGTGTCACGGTCACGTGACATTGTGACATCACATCATGCAGACAAACAAACACCAGCGACAAGTCAAGTCTTCTCTTAGTCTCTCTTATCATGAAGTGAGCATGCCTTATGGTGCCACTATTGCACAGTAGTACACGTCAGCCTATAAGTGATGTGGCATAGAAAATGGTCCCCAAAAACCCCAGTCTTGTACGAGTATAAGAATGTAGCATACAAGTAGTACAACACTTGTCTACTCTTAGTTCTCGAATCTGAGTCATTTGCTAAGCCTGAACCCCTCTCCCTTGCGATCTCTTTGAGTGAGCCAAGGTTCCCTGAACTTGACTTGTCCAAGAAGACAAGTCCCAACTCTACCATTAACATTGAGCCCAGCTCCATTAAAGACCAGTTCACGACGGTCCACCGGAACTGTAACAGCTTGGGTGCAGTTCTTGCTGCTATCTTGGTGCTTGTAGTAATTTTTGCTTGGATTCCAAGGTGATTGTACTTGCAAAAGCTGTGACTCCACAGCCATGGTTCATATGTTATGATCCAACACTTTGGACTCCAGTTACAGTATGTCTCCTTGTCTTTCCCCTTCTGTACCATACCTTGTTACCAAAGGAGCTACTATCAGTAGTGGTGCTGTTCCCTTCTTTCTGAATACTCCCTTAGCCTGTTTCATCTCTTTGATATTGTGTGGACTTGTGTTCATGTTGTTTGGAACCCTGTCCTATATAAGCCTGTACCATAGACTGTAGGAAGCCAGACTTGACTTCATTTGCAATCTAGCAACCTTGCTTTCATACCTTTGGTGTGACCTCATCTTATCCCCTCTTCTTGTGCATCCCCTACCTCAGTCCCTAACCAGGACACTCCAAAGTCTTTGCAGTTGAACTATATCAATGTGTCACACCTGTTAAAGACTCTGTGCACTTGCAAGATAGAGTGTAGAGAAGTGTTGCACACTTCAGGCAAGGAGCCTTACACAACAGAGTAGTGCTGCACTTTGTGCCACATCTCTGCCACTTGTATGTCATAGCAATAAGACAATAGACATCTTCACTTGATACTTGTGTGATTCTGAACCTCAGAACCCACACCCCTGTTAGGGTGTAACATCATAGGCCTCTTGGGTAAATGTTTGTTCCATAGGTTTGATCTCATCAATTACAGGGAGGTAAGTTTCATCTGCTTGGTCAGGGCCTAATTTGAGGATATTTATTGTTGTGTTGCATGTCTGAGATGTTTTGGAAGAAATAACAACAGCTGAAGGGGACAAGGTGCAGGTTTTTGGGCATCTTGTAAAGGCTATCTTGGGTTGATGCCAGTTGATTTCTGGGTTGTGTGCCTGGAGCCAATCTGTTCCTAGGATTATGTTGTGTTCCCCTATGGCAGTGGCATAGAGTTCCACTGTTTCATCGTGGTAAGCATTGTCTGCTGTTTAGATTTGTAGTTTTTGGATCATTGTGTTTTTGACAGAGCCCATCTTGTTGGGTGACTCATCCACATTTCTAACTGGTAGGGGTGTGTCCTCATTGTTAGGTTGTTTGCATCTGTGAACCCATCATCCATGATGATGCCCTCCATGCCACTGTCCAACAGGGCATGGGCACTGATTTCCCTGCCAGACTTCTTTCCCACCAGTGTATCTCTGAGAACAATTGAAGGAGCTCTCCTATCCCAAATTGTTTCTACAAGTACAGGCTTGGCTCTGAGCATCTCTAGTAGAGAAAGGCCATGTACAATGCTACTGGCACTAATACTTCCAATTGACAGTGCTACAATGGAAGAGCCTAAAAATCCTCATTAAAAGGCACCAAACATGGACATGCATCTGGGTCAAAAGGGAGTATCTCTCAATAAACTGCTTCTATGCTTGCTGGGTGGTCAGTAGGTGCTTTCTCCTGACCAGCTTCATCAACAAAGGTACCATGTGCCCTAGCACTGTTGTTGTATTGGTTTCCTTTGGCCTTCATAGCTGCTGTCTTGGTGTGACATTCTTTAAGGACATGGCCTGGCTTTCCACAGTATAGGCAAAGTTTGTTTTTGAAATGATACTCTCATTCCTCCTTTGTAAGCTTTCCCCTTGGTTTGGTGGTGCAGGATGAGGAGGCATTAACATTTACACTATCATCTTCTGCTAGAACCACACATCCTGAGGTGTGTTTGTGGGTTTTGTTGTACTGGGTAATGGCATGGCCTGCATAGACTCAATATATGCAATTAAATTCTCTTGCCTTGTCAACAAGGGTGTCAAAGGTATTTTGTATGGGAGAAACACCAAGTAGTTTCATGTTTAAGCCAGTTGGAATGGCTTGTCAGAATGCATACATCTGGGTTTGTTCATTTGCCCCACTTCTTTTGGCGTGTGTGGACCATTCTTGGAACCACTCATTGAATGGTTGAGTACTCATCTTTAGAGTGTACATCTTATTGGTGGCTTCCATGGCAGTGTGGGCAGGAACAAAATGTGTTTCAAATTCTGTTTTAAATGTTGCCCATGTTCCAAAGGTGACTGCACCCCTGGCTATTGGGTTTAAGGCTTTCTTCTGTCTATCTTGGGCCTGTTCACCAGCTGGGGTTCCTGCTTTAAAGTAGGTAAGTGCAGTAGATATCTTCTTATCATCAGTGTCATTGATGGACTGGTTCAAATGGAAGTAATTGGCCAGATTATTCCAAAAGCTTCTGCATTGTTGGATTTTCCATCAAAAGGTTTGGGTGCTGCCCCAAGGATTTTAGCAGGTGGAGGTGCAAGGTGGAAAGGGGTGATGGAAGGGAATACTGGTGGGTAGTTGGCAAGGGAAGTTGTGAAAGGAACTCTAGTAATTAGTTCCTGTAGTGTGGCAGAGGAGGGATGCCAAGATTCTCCTTGAGGGGTGATAATGGCAATGTAGAGGTGAGGGCATTCTCCTTGGTGATGAAGACAAGGGGGAGCTTGATAGGCAGCAGTGGCTGCAGGAGGGATATTCTCCTGATTGGTGTGTGGGACAGGAGGGTTTTGTTCAGCTACCCTTTCATAGTTAATAGGTGAGTCTGGGGTGGGGGGCCATGAGGCAACTGGAGGAGGCAAGGGAGAAGGAGGATGTGGAGGAGTATCAACAGGTAGGGAAGGAGAGGCACAAGGGGTGGTGGCTGCATGGGAAGGAAGAGAAGGGTGTGGTGTAGGGAGATGAGCAGGAGGTGCAGATTCAGTGTGTGGTTCAGGGGAGGGGGTGTGAGAGAACTCAACTATGTTTCCATTGAGATCTATTATCTCAAGCACTTCTTCATAGAATTGTGCAGTACTAGGGGATGTGGGGTGAGGAGATGGGTGAGGGGTAGTTTCAGGGTCAGGGTATACCAGTTCTGGGGTAACTTCCCTTTCTTCTGGAATGACTGGGGGTGAAAAGCTTTCAGGGGTGAGGGGGGAAGTGAAACTAGGTTGGGAAAGGTGAGAGGAGGATGCAACTGGGGAGTGAGTAAAGATAGAGTCAAGGGGGCTACCTGGAAATGGTCATATTCCTGGTAGCTACAGGAATCTCTGCCCCACTGTCCAAACTGCAAGAAATTGTAGTCTGAATCCACTGGGAGAGCCTGAGGTCAGTCTATTAAAGAGACTGTCCAAGTGTGGAGAACTCACTGTCACTTGACAGCAAGGGATAAGGCTGGAGATGACAGCAAGCGATGTGGAGACAGAGGGATCGTTGAGGGTGAAAGGGAGGCATCTTGGCTCAAAAGAAGTAGTGGGGCATAAGAAGGTGGGGCACAAGAAGGAGCTGAGAGACAAGAGGTAAGATGTCACAAGTGGAAAGTCTGAGGGACTGTCCAATAGATTGTGCTAGCTTATATACTACAGGGGGTGGTCTGTGTGTAGGTTTAGGGCAGGCTTAGGGCCTGTCTATGAGTGCTGTGCAATACTGTGGATTGGAACATTCCAGAGATAACTATTAGTACCATCCAATCAGAATAAAGGACAAGCATGGTATGACTGTGGCACAGTCAATGACACCATATTGCACCATAGTGGTGTGACTCTGCAGTTACTGTGGAAATACCTGAGAGGTGATGACTTGGTTGATTACATGTGCACCAGCATGTGACTTGGAAAGACAGAGCAATGATGTGGCTTATCACATGATCATCAGAGGGTGAAGTTCAAACTCCGATTCCGGATTTCCCTTTTAGGAAGTTGATGACATAAGACCAGGCCAGTGCAGACCAGTCCTAAGTGCCTTGAGTCACAACCAAGTTTATAGGTTCATGACAACAGCTAGGACCCACTTACTAACATTAGCCCCTTTGATGTAGGACAGGAAAAGTAATGCCCATTGATAAGGCATAGCCATTATTATGCCTTCATCAGTGTTCATGCCCCAGTATACTTGCCACTGGGTGAGAAACACTTTGACCTTGCTGTGTTCTCCATTGAAAACTGTAGGTGCTTTGCCAGCTAACTTGTTGTTCTGGGGAGGTATGGGTACTGCACCTGGTAACCCTCCTCCAGGCAGTCCTCTGCCTCCTCCTGGTGGTCCTATAGGGTATCCTCCAGGGAATCCTCCAAATCCTCCACCATGTGGGGGTAGTCCTCCAGGAGGCCCTCCTCCACTAGATGGGTCTGGTTGGTCAGACCCAATGGCTCAGTGTATGGTGATGTTATCATTGGTCATTCAATGACCAGTATGGGGGTTGATGGGGGCTAATATTGTTATGATCCAATGCTTCGGACCTTAGTTACAGTATGTTTCCACCTTGCTTTTCCCATTTTGTACTATACCTTGTTACCAAAGGAGCTACTGCTACTAGTGGCGCTGTTTCCTTGATCTGAATACCTCCTTATCCCATTTGGTCTCTTTGATATGGTGTGGACTTGTGTTCATGTTATTTGGAACCTCGTCCTATATAAACCTGTACTATAGACTGTAGGAAGCCAGACTTGGCTTCATTTGCAATCTAGCAACCTTGCTTTCATACTTTGGTGTGACTCCACTTTATCCCCTCTTCTTGTGCACCCCCTACCTCTGTCCTTAACAGGACACCTCAAAGTCTTTGCAGTTGAACTATATCAACACACCATACCTGTCAGACACTGTGCACTAGCAAGATCAAGTGTAGAGAAGTGTTACACACTTCGGGTGAGGAGCCCTATATACAGAGTAGTGCTGCACCTTGTGCCACACCCCTGCCACTTGTATTTCATAGCAATAAGACAACAGACATCTTCACTTGATACCTGTGTGATCCAGAATCCTCAGAACCCACACCCCTGCTAGGGTGTAATATAAGCCAAGTCTACAACCTCCAACACCACCAAGACACTACTGCCACACAGCGGAGTGGGTGATGATCCAAGAGGACACATCAGCCAACAACCAGACACCCCAGAGAACCCAGAACGATGGCACAGCCAGGCAATGGATCCTCCCTGACACAAGAGGCCGCTTCAGCCATCCCCTCACACAAACCAGCACTCAGAACAGACCACAATCGTGGCAAGCATTAGTGTCACCTTTGAATCAGACAATGATTGGACCCCAGTCACAACCAGAACACAAGACAACCTCCCACACCATGTTAAAAGCAGTCAGTTAGGAAGAAGAGGAGCTTGCTAGACCACAACACCAAACAGACCACCTTCTTACAAGTGCCTCATCAAAGGCAAACTCAGACCAGTAGAATTCATCAACAACAACTGGTACATCCTCTGATACTTTCAGAACACATGCCACACCAGGGCCATAAACATCACACCACACAGATTTGCTGAAGGACTAGGCTGGTGGAATGAAGAAGACAAACAAAACCCAGAAACACCCACACAACAATCATCTTCAGCACCAAGAAACACTAGAGGAACATACAGATTACAACAAGACTCCTCAGAGGAAGAACCCAGTTCAAATGAAGTGGAATCACATTCAGAACCATCTCACTCCTCTGAACACCACTTAGACATCACAGTACCCACACAAGCTTTATCACATGCCAGCCCAACTATCCCTATTTGGATAGAACCATCCCCAGCAGAAGAAGGATTCCCAGCCCCACTACCACCAATCAGAGTACCTTCCCCAGTTGAACCACCCCAGATCCCCATCACACCACAACCAACACTCATCATGTCAGCCATAAATACCACAGGTACCGGCTCAGGCACTGGTACAGGCACAGGCTTGAGTGCTGGAGCAGGAGGAACACCAGCAACAAACTCAGGGGGGCTCAAAGGAGCACCTCCCACTCCATTCACAGGAGATAGAACAGAGAGCGGTCAGTTCAAAAGAGAACTACTGCAATACATCAAGCTAAACAGCAAAAACAAGCTTTCAAAGAACCTTATTCACAAGTACTATTTGCCCTCACAATGTTTAAAGGACCCAGAGTACAATTATGGGTCAATCAAACCGAAGACAACATGGAAGTGGCATTAAGAGACCCCACCAAAGCCCTCACCAAAAACAGCAAGGATCTTTGGGACGGTTTCCTTAACACCTTTGACAGAGACTGGACCGACACCCTAAACAAAGAGGGAGCCTATCAAAGCTCATCAACCTGACAATGCAGGGTGGAGCATTGGACAGCTACATCCTCAACTTTGAACACCTTGCAGGAATAGCAGGATGGGCAAGAGATGCCCCTGGAATGGTGGAGTTCTTCAAAAGAGGACTACCCACAGGAATATATCATGCTTGCCTCATGAGGACCACTATTCCAAACACCATGGACGAGTGGCAAACCGCTGCCAGAGCAGAACACCAATGCTGGAAGCTGTTAAAGGCCAGACCAGGAAACAGAAACCCAGGACCAACCCAGAACATCTACCAAGGATGACCAAAGTGAGACCCAAATGCAATGGATGTAGATGCCACCACCTCCACCCCTTTCAAGAAGCTTACAGAAGAAGAAAAGAAAACCCTGATAAAAGAAGGATGCTGCTTCAAGTGCAGACAACAAGGACACATGGCTAGGAACTGCCAACAACAAAACACCACCAGCCAAACCAAAGCCAGAGCCACAGACACCCAAGAAGTGGACACTGCACCCCCCATACACTCCAGAAGTGAGCACCTTATCAGTGTCTGCTGCCACAACCAAAGACAAAGTCTGACAGGCCCATGCACTTGTCCAAGGCATGATTGAGGATGAAAAGAGATGCTACTATGCCCTTGACCAGGATTTTTGTGATGCCAACCTGTGAGAGCTGACAGGGAGGCCAACTCAATGTACAGTATTTGTGATAGTGCTATGACAATCAAAGTTCTCATTCACCTTTACTACAAAGAAGCTCACATAAATGTGCTGCTAGACAGCAGTGCAACAGACAACCTAATTGACTGAAACCTAATCCAAAAACTTGGGTCAGGAACCACCCCCTTAAAACCACCCAGGTTGGTCCAAAATGTAGATGGATTGTTAAACAAAGATGGCACCAAGATGGAAACATGCCAGTTATGGATAAAAAGAGGAGAAGAGGAAGTCCCCTTCCAATTCTTTATAACCAGTCTGGGAGAAGACAGAATGATCTTTGGATACCCCTGGTTTGAACATGAAAACCTGGACATAGACTGGAAGAAACAAGAGCTGAAAGGAGAGGTGGTTACCATCCTGACAGGAGGATACCATTTCCAAAGAAAGTGACACCAAGAAGCCAAAGCTGCAGCCACCAAAACAACCTTTGACCCAGTAAAGGAAATTACAATTCCAGAAGCATATCAGCATCACAACAAGGTGTTCTCAGATGAAGAAGCACAATGTTTCCCCCCAGAAAGAGAGGAAGATCACCCTATCACACTGCGACCAGATGCACCCAACAAGATCAACTGTAAAATCTACCCCTTAACACCTAAGGAAGATAAAGAGTTGAAAGCATACCTCAATGAGAATATAGCAAAAGGTTACATCTATGAAGGGAGCTCCCCCTATGCTTCCTCCTTTTTCTTCAGGAAGAAGACAGATGGAGGATTGTGCCCCATCCTCAACTACAGACCTCTAAATACCTGGACAATAAAAGACACCTACCCACTACCTCTCATCTCCAACATCCTGACCAACTTGAATGGGAAAACACTGTTCTCAAAGTTTGATATCAGATGGGGGTACCATAACATTCACATAAAAGAAGAAGACCAGTGGAAGGTGGCCTTCAAAACACCAAGAGGACTGTTCATCCCTCAAGTAATGACCTTTGGTCTCACAAATGCGCCAGCTACCTTTGCAAGAACCATGAGCAGAATACTCCGACCACTCATGGACAAATACCCTAGAGAACTATTTGTGTACATGGATGATGTCCTGATAGCTACAGAAGAAGACACCAAATGCCACAGACAAATTGTATGAGTTCCTGGAAATCTGCAAAAAGGAGTCTTACTTCCTCAAAGCATCAAAATGCGTGTTCAAACAAAGAAAGATCCACTACCTAGGCATTGTCACCAATGGGTCTCAGATCAAAATTGACCCCAAGGACTGAAGGACTGGCCAAGAAAAATCAAGTCAGTCAAACAAGCAAGAAGTGTGTTAGGGACACTAAGCTATCAATGACCCTTCATCCCCAACTTTGCTCACTTAGCAAGACCCATCACAGACACAATAAAGATGTCAGAAGGACCCTTCAGATGGACAAAAGAAGCAGCAGAAGCCCTAGAAACTCTTTTCACACTTGTGTGCAAAGACCCTATCTTGTGTCAACCAGATATGGATAAACCCTTTGAACTAGAAGCAGATGCCTCTGCCTTCGCCACAGGGGCAATCCTAACACAAAGAGATAGCTGAAACAAACCATAAGCTGTGGGATACTTCTCCAAGTCGTTCACAGAAGCAGAGTGCAACTATGACATCCATGACAGAGAACTACTAGCAGTAATCAGAGGACTAGAACACTGGAGACACCTTCTATTAGGGTCCCCCCACAAAGTCACAGTGTTCACAGACCACAAGAACCTAGAATACTATTGCCATCCTCAACAGATCAACAGGAGAGTGGCATGATACATCCCCAGACTTGTGGACTACCACATCAAACTCCACCACAAACCAAGACCCCAGAACCATGCAGATGCCCTATCAAGATGCCCTGACCATGACACCAGAGCAGGGGATAACACTGATGTAGTGGTCCTGACCCCAACCATCTTCACAAACTCTGCTCTCTCCATAAGGATAGATGACCGGGTCATAGCACACCAACTGGATCACCAAGATACTCTTGACAAGTGGGCAGCCCCCTTTCAACTAACAAAACAAGGCAAACACTGGTGGAAGGGTGACAAACTGGTGGTTGTGGACAGCACACTGCTAAAGAGGGGGGTAATTTTCCCTGTTTCATGATACAAAAACAGCAGGACACTCTGGAATAACAAAGACCTTGTGGTTGGTGTCACAAGACTTCTGGTGGCCAAACATGAAAGATGACATATCTGCATATGTAAAGGGCTGTGCCACATGCCAATCAAACAAGAACTTCCCTGGAAACCCAAAGCCATTGATATTCCCCATCAAGACTAACCAAGAAGCACTCCCTTTTGAAACCATCGCCCTAGACTTCATCACAAAGCTACCCCAATCAGGAGGCAATGGCACAATTCTCACCATCACAGATCATGACTGTTCCAAGGCAGCCTTCTTCATCCCATGCAATGAAACAATAGATGCAGAAGGAGTGGCAAAACTCTATGCCAGGACAGTCCTGCCACACCATGGACTACCAAGAAGGGTCATCTCCGATAGAGACCCTAGATTTACAGCAAAGTTCATTAGGGAGCTGTGCAGAGTACTTGACATAGAACAAAACATCAGCACAGCATACCACCCACAAACAGATGGACAATCAGAACAAACAATCCAGTGGCTAGAGCAATACCTCTGGATGTTCATAAATCACCAACAAGACAACTGGACAGAGCTATTACCTCTGGCACAATACACCCACAATTCCTGGCCAAGTGCAACCACCAAGAAGGCACCCTACAAGTTGGTTCTTGGATACATCCCAAGGGTACACCAACCAGAAAGAACAGCTACAGTACCAGGGACACAAGAAAGACTAGAGCAGATCCAAGAAGCCAGAAGGACCGCCCAAGCAGTGATTACCCATGCACAATCACTCTACAAAGGATCCTCTCGTTTCAAACAACATACAGAAGGAGATAGTGTGTGGCTAGATACCAGGAACTTGAAAACAATGCACCCTAGTTTCAAGTTAGCCCCAAAAAGATATGGACCCTTCAGGGTCACAAAGAAGATCTCCACCACCACATATGCCCTGAAAATTCCCCATCAGTGGTGGATCCACCCAGTATTCCATGTGTCCCCCTTGATGCCATACAAAGAAACCCCTATATATGGAAAGAACTTTATGGAACCACCCCCAGATCTAGTAGATGGAGAACAGGAGTGGGAAGTCAAGAAAATATTAGAAACAAGATGCCACAGGAACCAGTTACAGTTCCTGATCAAGTGGAAAGGATACTCTGATGCACACAATAGCTGGGAACCAGAGAAGAACCTCAACACCCCAGAACTCATTCAGGAACACTTCAAAAGTAACCCCAGAAGTGAAGGACCAAAGCAGTGGTTAAAGCGGAAGGAAGTAACAATATGAACAGTAACCATCTTCTCCACTAGCCTCCCTACCATGCCCTCTCGCTCCTCCTCTGTAGAACACCTTGTCGCTTGCACCATGGAAAGAGGCTCCTTTGACAAAACACCCTCTGTCACCCCCTCCCCTAGTTATTCCCCTTTCCCAGTATGACCCCCTTCCTTGCCTTCACTTATCCAGGAGCCACAACCCATCAATCCCACCATGCCCAGCATCATAGAAACAGAAGGAGGAGGAATAGCTCTTCGTGTTCCCCCTCCTGGACACACAGTTCCTCCCACCCCTGAGATATACCAACCCATTACCTCTCCCCCTGACCCTAGAGTGACTATAGCTCGTCTCAGCAAAATAGTCAATGACCTAATCATAGATACACTCCCCATCAATTAGGAAAGGATGCATATCACTGCTGAAGAAGATGACAACCCTGGCTACCCCTTCTTTTTGAATGACCCTTGGAGCAGCCACTATGTCCACTTCCTCATCCCTGACAACACTGACCCAACCTTGTACATCTGAAAGGATGCTAAGTGGATCAAGATCAGCAAAAACAAAGAAGAGGTCATTGGTACCATGGGCAAGAATCTCCCTCACTATGGCCTCTCCCTCTTCCTCCTCCCCAAAGACAATGACCCCCACAACCCAGCTCCCCTTATCACCCCAGCACAGATGCAGAACTTTGATGAAGCTTCCCCTATATGACCAGCAAAGTCAATGAAGTCCTAGAAGACCTGGGAGATGACTGCCTCATAGCAGAAGTCTTCAGGACTCATCAGCTCCTGTGACACCAGAAGGCCCTCTGAAAGGAGATTGAAGGCCTGTACAAGATGATGGAGCCCCTCAAAAGGCACCTCCTCAACATGGACACACAACTGTCCAGTGCCCAAAGGAGGTTGCAAGAACACAAGGCTCATATGAGGATTGCAGATTATTGGCTTGCCTTACACCCCCCTCCTCCTGAAGAAGAGACTCACCCCTTCAAACTACAACCCATCCCCACCCCTGCCTCGTCTCATTATCACCTCATGCCCCAGCTTCATGAAGAACCAGAGGGACCCACCCCTTCTGCTGAAAGAAGGAAGAGGTGCAGGCATAGGACCAACAAGAAGGAGACTGGCACCATCTGACTTTGCTACAGATGCCAGTCCAAAGACCACCTTTCCTTCACTTGCCCCCAGAAACAGAAGTACTGCTGGAGGTGCTCCAGTACTGACCACTTCCCTTACCAGTGCCTCTGGCCAGCCCCAGAAGAACACACACAGTGGTGTTGCAAGTGCTTCACTTACAACAGCCATGAAGAAATCAAGTGCCCCAAATATAAACATTGTTGCAAATGTGGGACCTATGGTCCTTTCAACTTCCTTCACCAGCATTGTTGCCCACTCCCTCACAAAGACACCCCCTCCAATGATGTGGACAATGATGTCTATGACCTGGTGGACTTTGAAGCACTTTAGGGAGAGTTGACTTAGAGAGGGGCTCATGTTATGATCTGATGCTTCAGACCTTAGTTACAATCCATGACCTCACATGCAGTAGCTTACACAAGATGTATAGTACATGTCACTCAAAGTAAATAGGGGTAATATCCCATCTTTACACTCTCAAGCTCACTCATCCCCTCCAGGGATTTCTACATATATACAATAAGTCTCAATATAACTCATTTCTGACTTGGAATCATTGGGTTGGAGGTGGTTGAGTAAGTGAAGGAGGCATTGTTGACTGAGTCAAAAGAGGCAGGTCACCCAGGGAGATTTCTGGATGGGGTGTTGATGAAAAATTCCCATGATCCACATTTGACCCTGAGGCATCTGAGTCCATTGCTCCTCTGTTACTCTCTCCATTGGGGTTATTTTCATTGCTATTCTCATCTTTCCTATTATCAGAAGGATGTGGAGCCTCTGGGCTGTTGGCTAGACCATAAAGGGGCACTGGCAGTTGGGGTTTTATTGATGATGCATAGCTTGGAGTGAAGTCTTCCTCAGTGAAAACTTATGGGTTTAAAGGCCTGATTCTTGACCTCCTCCAGGCTGAAAGGGTGATATCCTCCTTCATAGACTCTGCCATACATGCAATCAAGTACTCCCTGATTACATCTTTCTGTGTTATTGACTTCCCTGTTTCTTCTGGAATGAGTAGGGAACACTTTTGCCATGCTTGCTATAATGGCCCAAATATACACCAATATTGAGCAGTTGCAGGGGATACAAAGTGTGGGGGGGATACAAAAAAGGTGAATCCCCACATTTTCTGCTGCTTCACAAAGCTCAATTTTTTTGTGAGTGATGCCTGTTGTATATCAGTAATATTGATTTTCCTGACACATTCCCCTCTGTTGCTTGGGGGACAAAGAACTTCTCAAACCACTGGGTGCCAATATAGTCACTTGTCCACCCCTTATCCAACAAGGCAATGCTGTATGCATGGTAAGCACCTCATTTAATATGACCATACCTTTTTGTTGACTCACAGGATGCCGTCCTCCTTAAAATATTTGTCATGGAGGATATGCTTTCCACAGAATGCAATCCTGGCAGTAAGACATCACCATTTGCTGCAACACACTTGATCATTGTCATAAGCTTGAGGTCTGGGCTCTGCATCTTTACACAATTATGCTGTTCTTGGGAGTAAAAGTACTTTGTATTGTTATTGAACTTCCTGCCACTGCCAAGTTGTATCTGTATTTGTAGCTAAAGCTAAAGTGTCATTGTTTTCTCCTATTCTGTGACTGTATAAGGCTATAAGTGGAGTTACCTTATTTAGATATGCTTAGTCAGGTTGATATATCCTGCAGAGGACAGAAAATATGCCTTTAGTCTTATATCCTCCTCTGCAGTCCCCTTATGTCCTCTGTGACTCAAGGGCTGTTACACCCTAGCAGGGGCATGGGTTCTAGGGGTTCTAAGTCACACAAGTATCAAGTGAAGATGTCTGTTGTCTTATTGCTATGAAATACAAGTGGCAAGGGTGTGGCACAGTGTGCAGCACTACTCTGTAAATAGGGCTCCTTGCCCATGTTAGAATGTGACCTATGAAAGGCCCTTGAGTCACAGAGGACACAAGGGGACTGCAGAGGAGGATATAAGACTAAAGGGATATTTTCCATCCTCTGCAGGATATATCAACCTGACTAAGCATATCTAAATAAGGTAACTCAACTTGGAGCAATGTAGAGTCACAGAATAGAAGAAAACAGCAACACTTTAGCCACAAATAGCAGCCTGAAGTGTGTAACACTTCTCTACACTTGATCTCGCTAGTGCACAGAGTCTAACAGGTGTGACGTGTTGATATAGTTCAATTGCAAAGACTTCGAAGTGTCCTGGTCAAGGACTGAGGTAGGGGGATGCATAAGAAGAGGGGGCAGAATGAGGTCACACCAAAGTATGAAGGCAAGGTTGCTAGATTGCAAATGAAGCCAAGTCTGGCTTCCTACAGTCTATGGTACAGGCTTATATAGGATGAGGTTCCAAACAATATGAACACAAGTCCATACAATATCAAAGAGACCAAATGGGCTAGGAGAGTATTTGGATCAAGAAAACAACACCACTAATAATAGTAGCTCCTTTGGTAACAAAGTATAGTATAGCTGGGGAAAGACAAGAGTGAGACATACTGCAACTGAAGTCTGAAGCGTCAGATCATAATAAGGGCCATCTATAGGTCACATTATGACAAGATATGCAATGCAAGTAGACTGCAAGGTGTCCCATGCAAAGTGCTAGCTCTTCACTGCAACAGCAAAGTCATGGTTGCACTGCTTGGATAGCTGGTTTCACTCATGTGGGAGTGGATAGTAGCAAAGTCAACATCCTTGAGACAATCAGTAAGATAACTTTCTCCTTCTCCTTTGCAGCCCTTCTCCTTTTGTGCACCTTCTAGAAACCCTGCCATCCCTTCCAAATAGACTTCAGGTTATATTAGACTTGGTTGTTACAATGTGCCCATGCAAGACTATCTGGCCAATTTTGGATGATCAGTGCATCAACACTTAGTGCTTAGTATCAGGCCACATGGGGTGTTTTGTGTGTGGACTATTTGTGGTGGCATCAACCATAGCTGGATGTACAACTTTTTGGTGCTTTGCACTCCTGTATATCTACCACTTCTTTATGTGCAGGGAACTTTTACTACTATGATTCAGTTTTAAAAGGTGTCTAAGATCCCTTTATTGCATCTCAGTTGTGCATTGGTGAACCCAATGCTATATCATTCAGTATTGGTGCTCATGTGTTAACTTTCAAATTGATTATGGCTTTGTCTGATTTCATGTTAGCATGCTCTAGTCTTAACAAGTCAAGTTGCAACTAGGAGACTGATTCTCCTGTGGATGAGATGGTTGGTACAGTGAGATATTTGCAGTAAAATCACCCCCAAATGAATAGATATCCCTTAGAGTCCACCTACAGATGAGATCTCTTGTCATCTAACAGCTGTCCCAGTTCACCCCCTCCCCTAACACATCACATGACATCATGTGACTCTTGGCATAAACTAACACAGACCTTAACTTGCCATATAACATTTCGGAAAATTTATGTAATTAAGTCTTGTGGCCAAGTAAATGAAAACTTGTACACAATGTACACATTTTGTAGCAGTATGACTTATCGCTTACAACTAGACCAAGGTGAAGGTTAGCGAACTGAACTGGGAGCACACCCAAGCCTAGCACAGAGACAAGTCACGCGCCGAACGTACAGTCACTGCGGAGAATATGCACACGTGAGACCTTTATACAAGGTCAAAGGCAAGGTGATCACGCAGTGGCACACTGAGTGGAGAACCAAGAGGACAAGTTAACATTGGTGAGGAGAGAGGAAAGTACAAAGAGATGCATACCTGAGTGGAGAACCAAGAGGACAAGTTGGTTCCACTCAGGACGCTACATGAGGGTTTATATATACTGCTGCAGCTGAGTTCAAATTACTATAGAACCTTGTTACTAAAGGTACGTGTAATAGTAATGAGTCAGATGCTGACACGTCGTGTCTAATAATAGTGTTATCTATTGTGCTGACTGATGTACAGTCATTAATGCTGACAGAACAATGACGTGTCCTTATCTATGAGTCACAACCCTATAACAACGTAGTCTAGAACTATCTAGAATGTTCCCTGCTTATCGTCCAATGAGAAACTACTGTACTAATACGGAAAGTGCCCTAAAGAGGTAACATCCAATAAGGAAGTTACTATCCCAGGGTCATGTGCTTATGGGTGCACATGTTGGCATCATGTGACTGACCATCTTATCATATCTACTAATAAGGACTTGGATGTTTTGGCACAACGTCAGAGACTTGTATCTCTACCAAATAAATCTGTAAAAATACAGAAAAATAAGGCAAAAATAGAGCGTCCGTGACACATTTTGGGTCCCAATTCCCCAAATGCTCTAACCTCAACCACTGCCCTGTGCCACGCACAGCTCCATAAGTGCTACCCCTTTTGTGCTCTGTGCCCTTTTAAGGGTCCCTTGTGCTTCAGTGACATCATACTTTATGTCTTCTTATGAACCTGACTCGTTTCCTCTGGGAGGTGACACCTGACTGAGTTAATTTTCTTGGATCATTTACTTTTCTGCCTGCATGTGAGTCTTGGCTTACTTAATTTTGCTACAATTTCTCTTGCTCTCACATTTGAAGACCAGCTTTGTATTATGTACTGCCCTGGAATAAAATCGATCCAAAAAAAAAAAAAAAACAATTCCCCAAATGCACCCCACATCAAATGATGACTTCACCCCCCTGTCCAAGAACCAATGTACCTAATCAAAGTGCAAGGCCACTGTCCATGAGTGGTCAGAGTGTTCTACTCATGGTTCTTGCAAAGGTGGCTTGTTATGGTTTCACCCTCACGTCCTTGGCAAATGGCAATATGAAGGATGCAACCACGTGTAGAAGAGAAGGATGACAAAGAAAAGGCTGAGATAAGCCATAAACCAAGAGCTAAGTGCCCTGGCCTGTGATATCATTGGACCTTCTGCAATGACACACAGAACTGTAGGTTCCACTGGCCCATATAAGCAAGACCCTGATCACCTGTCATGTGACCCCGGCATGTGACCTGGCTAGAATGCACTGGAAGAGTCCAGATGAGCTTGTGCCTGGCTGACTGATGTTTGGTACCTGATGATTGATACTGGCTGCAGATTACTTATAGACGATTACACTGTTACGATAAGGATGACTGATGCTCTGCTCTGATTGGTTGACCAACTGTATGCTGACTGATACTTACACATTCCCAATGACACTCATTACTGTATGATTACTCACCCTAGGATCATTGTATCAGGGTTTCTGAGTTTTAACCTTAGAGCTGAGGAGTATAAGTAGGGTAGCTTGTATCCCCGACTCCTTAGCTTGAGATCTTGGTGAATTGTACTGGCTGCTCACCATCTTCCCTCTATCTTTTGAGCTGGGCTGTTTGCCACCTCATTGGCTGTCTGCCATTCCCCCTTTCCTCTCTTATCTGCCATTTTTGCCTCTCAGTGCTCTTGCCTGATAGAGTGCTGCTGGTACCTTTGTTGACTAGGGGACACCTTGGCTGTATTTGCCCTTCCCCATAAGTTGGCTGATGATTTGGGGCACAGTGTTCCTGCAGAACTGTCCAAGTCAGACACTACGCCTGTACAAGCATAACATGGCTGGAGCATTTGTGAGGCCAAATGTCATAACTCATAGGATGAACAGTCCACTTGGTGTTTTGAAGGCTGCTTTCCACTGGTCATCTTCTTTTATGTGAATGTTATGGTATCCCCACCTGATATCAAACTTTGAGAATAGTGCCTTTCCATTTATGTTGGTCAGGATGTCAGAAATGAGAGGCAGGGGGTAAGTGTCATTTATTGTCCATGTGTTCAGGGGTCTGTAGTCAAGGATGGTGTGCAAGCCTCCTTCTGTTTTCTTCCTGAAGAAGGAAGAAGCATAGGGCAACACTTTAGCCACAAATAACACTCCCCCATGAATGTGCAGGGCTCTAAGTTCCTAACTGATAACTGAATAAACCAAGCATTCTAGCACACTTCTCAACATTGAACTGGTCAAGAGCCTCTGTCAAGATGTCAGCAGCCATCTCCTGTCTTATAACAAAGCTGGGACTGATTAGGTGATCTTGAACAGCATCCCTCAGCCAAAATAGGTGAAGAGACAGATGCTTCATCTTGCTATGATGCTCTGGGTTATTGCTCACTGCAATGGCTGATTGATTGTCCATCTTCAGCAGTGAGGGACCAGAGATCTTGTAGCCAAGCTCCCCCATGAACTGATGCATCCAGAGGATCTCCTTGCCTTGACAGCAGAGATGTGCTCTGCCTCAGTTGTGGACAAGGCAACCAAAGCCTGCAACTTGGAGCTCCAAAAAACCCCTCTAGAGCCAATCTTGACCACATATCCACCAGTTGACTTGCCATTGTCTGGGTTTCCACCATGATCAGCATCTGAGTAAGTGATGAATGGCTCAGGTGAAGTGGAGGGCTTGTAGACAAGCTTGTAGTTGATTGTACCCTTCAAATAGTGAAGCACATGCTTGGCTGCTTGCCAATGAGCTGAGCCAGGGTTGGAGTTGAATCTTGCAAGCACTCCAGCAGCATAGGTGATGTCTGGCTTTGTGGTGACTGCCAGATACATCAGGCAGCCTACAACAGAGATATAGGGGTATTGGCACATTTCTGAGGCTTCTGCATTGTTCTGGGGGCACATGGAAGTGGAAAGATGTGTCCCAGGGTTGAGAGGAGTGGAGACAGGCTTGAAATTGCTGATGTTACAGTAGGGACTGAAGGACTCATCGTAAATGACTTATGACTGGTTATGACTATGATCCAGTATCAATATTAGTCATAGGCTCTTACATCATATCAGTCAGCATAGTAGTTTACATGTGATTGTGACTTGTGCATGACTCATTCCTAGGATAGCTGTACTAGGGTTTGAGCTAGTTACACTATTGGTTACCTATTGTTCCAGCAGCACTTTAAAGCCTGTGTGTATCTGTATAAGTAGTAGTCACAGAAGACCAAGAGTCCCCATCTTGGTCTTCTTCAATCCACCACCTTGATTCGACTCTTGTCTGCCTTAGTCCTTGACTAAGTGTGCTTCCACTTCTACCAAACCAAGAGTAGAGCCTCTTCACCCTTTTGCTGCAGTGTGTGCCAAGGAGGCCCCTGTTCAGCTGATGTTGGGTTGATACGAGATCCCCATTTGCCTAATCTTTGCTAAGTCGTCTATGCCATTTCAAGTCCAAGTTGGACTAATGCTTGTGGAGCATAACAGCTGAGACCATGCTCCTGAAGCAGATTGGAGATGTACTGGCTCTAGGAGATGGAAAGGCAATGATTAGGATGATCTCTGTGGATTTCTAGGCCAAGTAACTGGGTGGTAGGGCCAAGATCTTGAAGTTTGAAGTGAGTTGAGAGCTCTTGAACAATTGAATCAATCTTGGCTCCATCCTTGCAGGCAAGCATGATATCATCAACAAACACAGGCATCGAGATCCTGACATCATCCCTGAGGTAGATGTACAGCCCATGGTCAGATTGGACATGATTGAAGCCCATGGAAGTGAGCACAGAGTGAAGGGTCTTGTTCCAGACCCTGCCTGCTTGCTTCAAGCCATATAATGACTTTCTCAGCTTACAGACATGATCCAGACCGCCCACTTCAAATCCCTCAGGCTGCAGCATGTAGATCTCTTCCTCCAGAGTGCCATTGAGATAAGCATGAGAGATGTCAATGGAGCAAAGTTCAAGGTCTTCAATGGCAGATAAGGCAAGGATAATGTGAATGGTGGAGTAGTGAACTGTGGGAGCAAATGTCTCCTTGAAATCAAAGCCAGGATGCTGAGAATAGCCCTTGGCCACCAATCTGGCCTTATACCGGTCCAGAGAGCCATCAGCATGGTGCTTGACCTTCATGAACCATCTAGAGCCAATTGCATGCTTCCCAGGTGGCAATTTGACAATCTCCCAAGTGCCATTGAGTCTGTGAGCCTCCATCTCTTCCTCACAAGCTTTATGCCACAGACCTGCATCAGAGCACTGCTGGGACTGACTGTAGGATGTGGGCTCAGCTGTGGGTGCTACACCAGCCTGGATGACGTCAAGGGGATCATCAGAGTCATCATCTTTGTCTGAGGAGACTACTGCTGGTGTGGGCTCCCTTGGCTGCTTGTAGCAATCTGGAACAGCCCATTGGTCTGGCAGCCACTCATCTCTAGGACATCTGGAGTGTTGGGGACAAGAGGGAGGAGGAGGAGGATGAGGGAGGTGAGCTGGGGGTGTTGAAGGTGATGAAGATGAAGGAGGAAGTGGATGATAAATGGACTGAGGTGTCTGTGAGTGAAGAGGGGCTGGAGTAATGCTTGGAGGCAAAATGGGAGGAACAGAGGGTAGATCTTGAAGCAGCAACAGGGAGTTGTCTTAGCAGAGTAAAGCAAGTGAAGTCTGGCACACAAGCAGTGAGAACTGATGTTATACATTGAAGGGAGGAAACATACCTGGCACACAAGCAGTGAGAACTGATGTGGACCAGGAGCATACAAAGTACTCTACTTATACTTTTACAGGAGGTGACACTACTACAAGGTAAGTAACAGAGTGTCACAGAATACAAGGGACACATTGTTCTACAACAAGGCAAAGGAGTGTGCATAGAAAGGACAAGGTGTACAAGAATAAGGAAGGTCCAGACTGGTGATATCATAGTGATGTTGATAAGTGACCTGCATGCACTTAGTGGTTCAAAGGACTTGCAGATATGGACTGCTTTAGATAAGATATATTGACCTATAGATTAGATTATATGATCTGTACAATCTCGGACTTCTTAGCTTATCTATGACATCACTGTACAATGACATCATATGGACTACTCCAGACTCTTCATTGTACTTCATCCTTTGTTCTCTTTCTAGTGGTATCTTTATTGTGATGTCACTATAATATCATACTTGTCTAGACTTTCTCTTGTTCTATACACCTTGTTCTCCTTTTGCACACTCCTTTGTCCTGTTGTAGAACAATGCATCCTTTGTACTCTGTGACTTGTAGTTACTATCCTTGTAGTAGTGTCACACCTCTGTACAGTATAAGTAGTAGTGCTTGTATGCTCCTGGTCCGCATCAGTTCTCTCACTGCTGTGTGCCAGGTATGTCTCCTCCTATGTAATACCAATATCAGTTCTCTCACTGCTGTGTGCCAGATACTATCTGCCTCACTCTGCTTGACTTCCTGTTGCTGCTTCCCAGTCACCCTATCATATCTCACCACAGTCTCCTTTGTCACTGTGAGTATGATCTTCTTGTGTACTGTTCATCAAGTGACATCATAATAAAGATAAGAACTAAAAGGGAACAAAAGACAGAGTACAATGAAGTGTCCAGAGTGTTCTACATGATGTCATTGTATATGATGTCATAGATAAGCTACAAAGTCCAAGATTGTACAGATCATCTAATCTAAAGTAGTCCATTATCTATATGGCCTTTAGAGCCACTAAGTGCACATAGGCCACTTATCAACACGAAGAACTGTGTGGAGGTCCTTGCCATTGTTGTTGTTGTTGGCATGGTCATCCTTGATTTTGTCCTTGCTGTTATGGTATGGACTCTGATTCATGTATGAATGACTCATGGCCGGTTATGACTATGGCCCGACAGCAATATTAGTCATGGACCATTACATTGTATCAGTCAGCAGGCAGTTCACATGTGATTTGTGACTCATGTATGACTCATTCCTAGGATAGCTGTACTAGGGTTTGAGCTAGTTACACTATTGGTTACTTACTGTTCAAGTAGCACTTTAAAGCCTGTGTGTATCTGTATAAGTAGTAGTCACAGAAGACCAAGAGTCCCCATCTTGGTCTTCTTCAATCCACTGCTTGAATTGTCTCCTGTCTGCCTTAGTCTCAGACAAAGTGTTCTTCTACTTCAACCAACCAAGGGTTGAGCCTCCTACTACCTTTGCTGCGGCTGTGTGCAATTCAAGCCCCCATTCAGCTTGCATTGGGTTGACATTGGAGTCCCCATTCACCTTACTTCACTAAGTCATTTATGCTGTCATGAGTCCAAGTCAGACTAACACCTGTGGAGCATAACACTTGCAGTGTTCCTCAATTGAGAACAGCTTTGAGGTGCATATATTGTTGTTGCCAGGTAGTGGCTGCCATCTTCCATTGTTGATAATTGCAGGGGTTGTCGAGGGTGTAAACCTTTTTGTATAAGTCTTTGTGCAACCCCCCCATGAATAGATCGAGCATTTGGGGGTCATTGAGATGGTACTAAGTGTGGTGTATTAATTGTTCAAACTGGGTGCAATACTCATCTAGATTGCCCCCAATCATCTTGAGCCCCTTCTTTAATTCATATTGAGCCTGTTCTTGCCCCATCATATTTCTGAAGTGCTGCATGAAGCTGTGCGTGACTTCATTCTGTAGTCCTTTACTTGTACAGGGTATGCTGGCTTGTATCTGGCTGTTGAGCCATGTAAGCATGGCCAATACCCACTCACTGATGTTGACACCTTTGATGAAGGAGAGAAAGAGTAAGGCACATCGATAGGGTGTTGCCATGATGCCTTCATCTGCATTCATGCCCCAATAGACATGCCATTGTGTGAGAAACACTTCAACTTTGGCACATTCTCCATCAAATACTGTGGGTGCCTTGCCAGCTAATTTGTTATTTTGAGGAAGGGGTACAACACCTGGTAACCCACCTCCAAGCAGTCCTCCTCCTCCCAGTGGTCCTCCTGGGTATCCTCTGGGGAATCCTCTGAATCTTCCATTGCACAGGGGTGGTCCTCCTCCAGGTAATCCTCCAGGAGGTTCTCTACCACTAGGTGGGTCTGGTACATCTGGCCCAATGGCTCGGTGTATGGCAATATCATCTTTGGTCATTCAATGACCAGTTTGTGGGTTGATGGGGGCCAATATGGCCTGTGCTTCTTGTGTAATGCATTGTTGTTCTTCATGTGCTAACTGATTGATGGTGTCAGCTGCTAATTGTTCTTCCTCATGAGTAATAGTGGCTGTGGCCATTGCAATGGCTGGACTGTGGATGTGGATTACTCCAGGTTCGGGTTGGTGAATAGTGAGTGACTCAGTTCACTGTATGATGTGTTCACCAATAGCTCCTAGGCTGGTGTCTTCTGCAGGTGTATTCCCTCTGCTAGGGGATTCTTGACTTGCAGATTCTTCTTCTCCACTGATTCCCTCGTCTGTATGTTCTTGGGCTTGTCCATGATGAACAGCATAGACATAACCAGTACTCACAGAGGCAAAGAGTCTGTGGTGAGATACTAGTGGCAAGCTGGTTAGCAGCAGAGGGGAATGTCAAGCAGTGAAGCAAAGGGTGTCTGGCACACAACAGTGAGGAACTGATGTTACATTGGAGAAGAGGGAACATACCTGGTACACAACAGTGAGGAACTGATGTGGACCAGGAGCATACAAGCCTGCTGTTACGCTCCACTGGTGTGAGTCTGACTTGGACTTGAAACAGGCGTAATCAACTTAGCGAAAACTGGGTGAATGGGGATCACATGTCAACCCAACACTGGCTGAACAGGGGCTTTCAGGTGCACACTGCAGCAAAGTGGAAGAAGACTATCCCTTGGTGGATAGAAGTGGAAGCACACTTAGTCCGAGACTAAGGCAAGCGAACGACGAGTCAAAGGGTGGATTGAAGAAGACCAAGATGGGGACTCTTGGTCTTCTGAAACGACTACTTATACAAATACACGCAGGCTTTAAAGCACTGCTAGAGTAGTAGGTGACCAGTAGCATAACTAGCTTGAACCCTAGTACAGCTATCCTAGGAATGAGTTATGCATGAGTCACAATCACATGCAATCTACTATGCTGACTGATGCAATGTAAGAGTCCATGACTAATACTACTGTCGGGCCATAGTCATAACTGGCCATAAGTCATTCACAACACGTAATCAGTCCATAATCAGTTTGTACCGTAACATCACCCCCTTTTCAGGAGTGAGGCCCACCTCACTAATCCACTTTCAACTCCTGCCTCATTCGTTCTGCTTCATCCTCCATACATGCCAGTAAGTTAGCCCTTTCAAGACAATAGAGACTGTCCTTTTTATCCTCCGCCACCATGTACTTCTCCTCTTGCAGTTGCTGAATCTGCCTCTCCAGTTGGTCTTTGGCAAAGGCAAATTGCTGAAATTGGTGTAATTCTTGAATAAGGGTGACATCCCCAATACGCATTAGTAATAAGTCAGTGGGATGATGGTCACAGAGCATGAAATATTCCTCATGGGGAATGAAAGCTCGGTTGTTCTTTGGGAGGTGTGGTGTGGCATAGAGGGGTTTACTGTAGAGGAAACCCGATCCCAGAGCTAGTCCAAGTATGAAGGGGTCTCCCCCTCGGATAACCTGTATGTGGGATGCTTGTATTGTTGGTCCGTTGGGGAACTTGATTGGGAACGGAATGTAATCAGGTCCTTGATTGACCCGGAACCCTTCAGGGATAACTGCTTTGATGGCTGGGTCTCGTTCGCCCATTGGTGTATAACGAGCCACTTGTGCCATGGCAACTCGTCCTTGGTGTAGAGGGCTCCCCGCTGCTTCAATGAGGTAGGGAGTGGCGGCTGGATCTTCAGTGTGGAATTCATGTGTAAGGAATGCGTGCCTGATGGGGTAGTGGTCTCTAAGCTCGTCTTCATCCTCAGCTTTGTCCAGTACTCCTTCTGTTCCTGCCTCATTTGGCATTGGCAGGCAGCAATATGCAGTTGCTCCCACTGCCACCACACTGCTGTCTCCTTCCATTCTTGTTTGTATTTCTGCATGGCGTTCAGCAGTTTCACCGTGCAAGACAGCTGCTTGAAGCTGAAAAAGCTCGTCTTCGGTGATGAAGGTTTCGGGCTCACTGGTGTTGGGGTTTGTGAGGGTGTACATTGGTGGAGGTGCTGGTTGAGTTGTTGCTGGATCATTGTCGAGAGTTCCCTGTATGGGCATAGGGAATTGTTGCAATGTCTGGTACAGTTCTTCAGTAGTAATAGGCCCATTGTCCTCATGCTGCATGGCGGCACTGTCTGTGGCTGCAGCTCTAATGGCTGCAGTGTCGTTGGTGGAGTCAGGGTTAACAAGCGTGGCAGAGGAGTTGTTGACAAGAGTGGAGAGGAGTGCGAGCTGGTCATTGCATCGAGTAGAGGACATGGAAGAAATGGGTGATGGGGACTCATCATGGTGAGAAGTCATCCTTATATGCACTTCTCTGTTGGGGTTAGAATGTTTGAACTCCCGAACAGCTTCATCAGCAAATATGTCATCCTTATCTACCCACTGATTATCTGAGTCAGGATAACCCTTCCATTTTACGAGGTATTGGAGCCATCATCTTCTGCTGAACCGCCGAGAGTCTAGAATCTTCTCAACTTCATATTCTTCTTCATTATTGACCAAATCAGGTGGTGGGCGCTGATAGTTTGGTCCGTGCATGGGTGTCTCACGATAAGGTGTGAGAAGATCTATGTGGAAGACATCATGGATGCTCCACTGCGTGGGAAGCTCGAGGCGGTAGTTGACAGGGGACATCACCTGGATGACCTTAAATGGTCCATGTTGTTTTGCAGCTAGTTTTGCAGTTGGTTGGTGCGTGTGTAGGTGGTGTCCTTCAAGCCATACAAGGTCTCCTTCTTTGAATTTGGGCGTATCTTTATGCTTGACCCATGACTTTTGTGCCCTGAGCATACAGGAGAAGGTGCATTGTCGTGCCTGTTTGAATTGATCTAGCCTTAACGACACTTGTGGAATGGGAGAGGGTCTATCAGTCCAATCAGTGTGGGGATTGAATCCTGATAAGAGGAAAAATGGGGACTCCTGTGTGGTTTCATTAGGCCAATTGTTATGTGTGAATTCTGCCATGGGCAGATAACAAACCCAGTCGTCCTGTCACTCATTTACCCAGAAGTGGAGATATTGCTCCAGCCACTGATTTGTTCGTTCTGATTGGCCGTCAGTTCTGGGGTGATAAGCGGTTGAGATATTTTGGCTGATGCCAAGGATTTTGCATATCTCCTGCATGAACTTGGATGTGAAGCGGGGATCTTGATCACTGATAATGCACGAGGGGAGTCCAAATCGTGGGAAGATGTGGGAGACATACAGGGCAGCCATTCCCTCAGCTGTTATCTCTTCAGTACAAGGGATGAAAACAGCGGCTTTGGTACAATCATGATTTGTCACTGTTAGGATGGAATTGTAACCGTGGGAGACGGGAAGTTTAGTAATGAAGTCTACTGCGATGGTTTCGAATGGTAAGGCTTCTGGTTTAGGATAGATGGGTTGCAAAGGCGCTTGAATAGGATGGAGATTGAGTTTGTGTTGCTGACACTCGGCGCAGCCTTTGACGTAGTCCATGATATTGTTTTTCATCTGTGGCCACCAGTAATGTCGTTCTGTAAGTTGGAGGGTGCACTTGATACCTGGATGGCTGTAGACAGGGGAGTCATGATGGGCAGCAATAATAGTATGCTTGTTGTGGATGCCGCCGGTGACCACTTGGTGTCCATCCTTGTACCACGTTCCTTCTATGTCCTTTTGTCTATGAGTGTCGACCCAAGGCTTCAACTTAGCTTGGTCCTGTTCATATATGGGGTGTTTTGGAATCATATCCGCCGGTAGAATCTCTGGCCTCCAGTGTTGGCGTTGCAGTTCATCAAACGTAGTTGCACGTGCAAAAACACTTTCCGGTAGTACTGTTATCCCTTCGTTGTCAATTTCTCCTTGGTTGTAGTCTGGTCGTTGCGATAATGCGTTGGCACGTGATGAACAGCACACATGAAGATGATACTCACAGTGACAAGAAGACTGTGGTGAGATATCAGAAGTGGCTGAAAGGCAGCAACAGGGGTGAAGTCAAGCAGAGTGAAGCAGAGGTTGTCTGGCACACAAGCAGTGAGAACTGATATTGTTACATTTGGAGAGAAGGGAGCTTACCTGGCACACAAGCAGTGAGAACTGATGTGGACCAGGAGCGTACATGGTACTCTACTTATACACTTTCTGGTAGTGACACTGTACAAGGGATGTAACACTAAGTCACGCAGTACAAGGAAGTATTGTTCTATAAACGGACAAAGGAGTGGACGTTCTGAGAACAAGGAAAGAAAGAATAAGGAGAGTCCAGAAGCAAATGATATCATAGTGACATCATAGTAAAGATAAAGCTAAGTACGGAACAAAGGAAAGTACAAAGGCGTTATACAACGCAGAGTCCGGATGTTATGATGTCATAGAAGTACAGTGATGTCATGGATGACGCAATAGTAAGTCCAGATTGTACAGATCAAACAGTATCTAATCTACAAGTCCTGTATATCTAATCTAAAGCAGTCCATGCTGCAAGTCTGGTCCGTACGAGCCGCTAAGTGCGCAGGGGTCACTTATCAACAGCACGCCCATTGGAGGTTCCTTTGACATGATGAATCTTGAAGTCGTACTCTGAAAGTTCGAGCACTTCCCTGGCAACACGCCTGCTAATTTTCTGCAGTGATTTCCAATACTGAAGGTTGAGATGATCGGAAAAGACTTTGATTTTGTGGGGAGAGCCTGCCAAAAGGGGTCTCCAATGTTAAAATGCTTTAATGATGGCTAGGAGCTCAAGGTTGTAGATATTGTAGTTCCATTCAGCTTTGTTGAGAGTGGATGAGTAGTAGCTGATAGGATGTCATTTACCATCTGCCTTTTGCTGAAGGAGGACTGCACCGGTTGCTAAACCTGATGCTTCAACTTCTAGTTTGAATTGTTGCGTGAGATCTGGGTGTGCTAGAATGGGTTCGCTTGTGACTAGAACTTTGAGGTCTTGGAATGCCCTTTCTTCTTCCATTCCCCAACACCACTCGGCACCTTTTTGTGTGAGTTTGTTGAGGGGTTGTGCTTTGGTTGTGAATCCTCATATGAAAGGTCGGTAAAAATTGCAGAAACCAAGGAAAGAGCAGACGTCCTTAACTTTAGTCGGTGTAGGCCAGTCCTTGATGCCGGAAATTTTGACAGGGTCCATGCATGTCACCCCCTTTTCAAGGATTACCCCCAGGTAATCCATGCACAGGGAGTGGAAGAGACATTTTTCGAGTTTGTAATAAAGATTGTGCTCTGCAGATACGCGGAGGACATCTTTGACTGCTTTGATGTGATCCTGCCAGGAGTAATTAAGTCCTGTGGCGATACTGATGTCCTGTGGCGATACTGATGTCCTGTGGCGATACTGATGTCCTGTGGCGATACTGATGTCATCCATGTACACCCGAATGATGGTACCATGTGCTTCATGTTTGGCTATGATGTCTCTGAATATAAAGTTCATCATGGTCTGGAATGTTGCTGGGGAGTTAGTTAAGCCGAAAAACATCACCGTTGGTTTGAATAATCTGTATCGTGTTTTGAACGCAGCTTTCTCTTTGTCTCCTTCTTTGATGCATATATTGTTATACCCCCATCTAACGTCAAGTTTGGTGTAGAGGTGAGCGTTACTGAGGTTGGTAATGAGGTCGGAGATGAGAGGGAGCAGGTACTGATTGCGAATAGTAACTGCGTTGATCTTCTGGTAATCCTGGACAGGTTGTAATTTTCCATCCTTCTTTTTGATGAAGAAGAAGGATGAAGCATATTGTCACAATCCGTGACATCATGGTCACATGATGACACGTATAACGATCGATTGCCAGTGCATTCTGTTTCTTGCCACGTAGGTGATGACTCTGCCAGCTCAAAAAGAGCTCCGTAAAATATGGAAAATAGTCACGATAAACACCAGTCTGTACAATATAAAAGACCCAGTAGTTAGGAAGTAGCAACTTGTCTACTCTTAGTCCATTGAATCTAGCTTGTTCCCTCTCACTTGCAAACTCTTCAAAGTGTGCCAAGTAACCATCCTCTGTTGCCAATTACCGCAACCCTGAACAACAACGTCACGATGGTCCGCTGGAACCGTGACATAAGAGTAGACCCACTACTTTGCTATCAGACTCAGCGCAAAGAGCCCGCACAAACGCGACACACTGGCAACAGCACCCAATGACAACTTTGCTTATATTGAACTGGCAAACAATTTACAGGATAGTACTGAAAAATGATTGGTACTAAGACGAATGACACTGAACCTTACCGATCTACACGTCACCGACCTCATCTGGCAACACCATCGAGGTTATACCCTCGAGTGTGCACCCGACCCAAGCCTCGACGTCGAATATTTTGAAAGCGAGAACACGTGGTATGAAGTCTTGCTAGACTACCCTGGTTGGGCCACATACAACAGCGCACAAGTCGAGCAACCTCATCGCTGGGGGTTACGAGTCAGAACTGAACCACAAACGACACCCAAATATGATTGGCATACTCACCGACTAGCAGTCGCCTCCCTTAAACAAAAAGGAAAGCAAAAATCGCCGCAACCACCTCCCCCCACCTTCCACACCTACATCCAATCAACGATCATACCAACAACTACCATGGCCAGTGGATCCGGATCAGGTAGTACCACCGGTACAACGAACGGCCCCCTTCAAGGCACCGCGCCCACATTCTTCGATGGTACTTGATCTTGCAGTACGCAGTTCCTACACGAGTTTAATCAGTTCTGACGAGTAAACCGCACCAACAAACGAATGGTTAGCCCATACCAACGAGTAGTGTTGGCCCTCACCCTCATTAGAGGACCTGCGGTGGAAAGTTGGAATCAAAGTCAGGACAGAAAACTGGAGGCAAAGATTAACGACCCTGTCACACCCATTGCGGAGACTAATGAAGTGCTTTGGACTGACTTCATTACCAACTTTAAAAATGCTTGGACAGACATGCTTAGTCAACAAAACGCCTACACCCAGTTGACCACTTTAACCATGACTGGAGACGCCATTGACAAATACATAGCCAACTTTGAACAGCTAGCCGAAACCGCAGAATGGGATACCACCGCGAAAGGAACAGTGGACCTCTTTAGCCGAGGACTAAAGAAAGGACTGCTAGTCACATGCCTGAAACGTGTGAAAATGCCGGTCACCATGGAGGACTGGAAGGAGGCCATGCAAGAAGAAGTGCAACGATACCGCACCATCACTAATCGCATCACCTCCATCGGCAAAACGGCCCCACCCCTGCCAAAGACAATGCCACAACAAATGACATGAAATGACGTGGTTCCAATGGATGTCGACGCTACCATGACATTCGTTCCCCGGCAGCGTACCCCTCAGGAACTCCAAGAAATGGAGCGTTGTTGAAAAGAAGGTCTCTGCTTCCATTGCAAACAACATGGACACCTATCCCGCGATTGCCCAAAAAAGAAACCTGTGGTCAGCCATATTAACAAAGTACAGGTCCCTACCGCAGCAAGCCTAGCCACTCTGACAGAAACACCAGTAAAGATTACGGCGCCCACTAAAGACACGTTGGTCACGACCTTATTGGGGTTAGATCCAGAGGAACGACGCAGTATAGTCTCGGAGATGTTAATCACGGTGGGCATGGACAACAACGATGATGACTTCACAGCAGTATCGATCAATGCGACAAACGGAGATACGGCCTCCACACTCACCATCCAACTTCACACAAATCATGGACTCCGATTCGCTAATGCCTTACTTGACTCTGGCGCGTCCAAAAATTTCATTGATACCACATTAGCCCAGACGCTTCGCATGGCCATGGTTGACATCCCCGTACGACACGCATATAACGTTGATGGCACAGAAAACCAAGCAGGACGCATTACGAAGGCCTGTCCCGTCAGGATTCAAATGGGACCCCACACGTACCAGACTCAGTTATATGTCACGACCCTGGGTCGACCTCAAGTAATCCTCGGCCACCCATGGTTTAAGGGAATGGCACCTGACATAGACTGGAAAAATAATGTCTTGTTAGGCAAACACTGTGTCATGGAGTACGAGAGTACCATGGAAATTAACAATATTGCCCAGCAGATGGCAGAACGCTTCGCGCACAACAAACAAGAAGGGGGACTGCCAGCGCAATACGACTCACACGCTGTTGTATTCTCAGAAACTGCCGCCCAACGTTTTCCACCAGAACGAATCGATGATCATGTAATCACCTTAACACTGGACGCACTGGCCACTCTTCAATGCAAGATCTACCCATTAAATGTGAAAGAACTGCAGCACCTCGACAAATTCCTTATGGAACATCTTGCTAAAGGATACATACAAGAATCAAAGTTGTGCTACGCCTCCTCTTTCTTCTTTCTTAAAAAGAAGGATGGGAAATTGCGACCCGTTCAAGATTACAAACCACTGAATAAGATAACGGTCCGAGATACGTATCCGATCCCATTAATCTCTAATATTTTGGATCGACTCGCCGACAAGACATTGTTCACCAAGTTCAATATACGGTGGGGCTATAACAACATCCGTATTAAAGACGGCGATCAGTGGAAAGCCGCCTTTAAAACCCCGCAAGGACTTTTCGAACCTATGGTAATGTACTTCGGACTCACAAACTCACCCGTGACATTTGTACGAGTGATGAATCGCATCTTTTGTGCATTACTCAATCAATTTCCTACGGAATTATTCATCTATATGGATGACATTCTTATCGCCACCACGCACGATCTCACGCGACACCGGCTACTGGTGAACAAGGTCCTCCAAGTGCTGCATGACGAGAGTTATTTTCTTAAACTCTCCAAGTGTGAGTTCGAACAGACCGAAATGGACTACCTCGGTATGACGATATTGTCAGGCACTATCCGCATGGGACAAGACAAAGTCTTGGGACTCCACAATTGGCCACGAACATTACAATCTGTTAAACAGGTTCGGTCGATCCTTGGCATCTTGGGTTACCAACGACCATTCATACCACAATACGCACATCTTGCACAACCGCTCACACATCTGTTACGAAAAGATGTTCCTTTCGTATGGATGCCAGAATGTACAACAGCACTCGACACTCTCCTTTGCACCACCTGTTCGTGACATGCACTTTGACAGCCTGACGCCGACAATCCCTATCAGCTTCAAACAGATGCCTCCCTCTTTGCGACCGGCACAATCTTAACACAGCCAGACGATCACAACAAACAACAAGCTGTGGGCTATTTCTCACAGTCTCTCTCACCTGCGGAACGTAACTATGACGTTTACGACTGCAAGTTCCTTGGCCTCATCCACAGTTTAGAACACTGGCAGCACCTACTCGTCGCCTCCTGTCACCCGGTCGTCGTCCTTACCGACCATGCCAACCTCCTTCACTATCGTTCCCTGCAACACATTAACCGACGAGTAGCACGTCTTGTCAACATCCTCACCGATTATGACTTACAACTGCAACATGTCCTGGGGCCTAGCCTACATGCCGATGCACTCTCTCGCCACCCCTCATTTGTCAAGACTGACAACAACAACACCAATGTTATTGTCCTTCCCTCTTCCTACTTCATTAACACTGTGCGTGTCACCACACTTGACGACCACTGTCGTCAAGCACAACTGGCCGGTCTTCCTTCAGCATGGACCACGCGCTTTGGTCTCACCACTGCCCTCCCAGACTCCCCGTTACTCTTCCACCAATCTCATCTGGTGATCGTGGACGATCTCCCCCTTAGACGGGAGGTGATCGCATCCTTTCATGATGTGATTACGGTGGGCCACCCAGGAATCACCAAAACGCTCTTACACATCCAGAAACACTACTGGTGGCCCAGGATGAAAATAGACGTCGCTAACTACATAATGGGGTGTTTTACGTGCCAGTCCAACAAAAACCTACCAGGACGACCAAAAATACCACTGTCACCAATTTATCCACAACACGACGCCCTACCCTTCCAGGTCATAGCCCTCGACTTTATCGTTAAACTACCACTGTCAAATGGCTACGACTCAATATTGATGATTACAGATCATAGCTGCTCAAAGGCGGCTGTCTTCATTCCTTGCTGAGAAATGGACGATGCGGATCGAATAGCCACACTATACGTGCGATTCATTCTGCCCCATTACGGCATCCCCCAAAAGGTCATCTCAGATAGAGATCCCCGTTTTACCACTGCCTTTTCCAAAGCCATGTGCAAAACACTACAAGTGGAGCAAAACATCTGCACCGCCTACCACCTGCAATCTGACAGGCAATTGGAGAGGACCAACCAAAGACTTGAACAGTACCTGCGAATCTACGCTAATTACCGACAGGATACATGGGCCCACTGGCTACCCATAGCACAATATACACTGAACGCATGGGTGTCAGAAATAACCAAAAAGGCCCCATTCAAGCTACTCCTCGGATTCATTCCCCATGTTCACCAACCCACCAGTATCCACACCACGTCACCACTTGCAGATGATCAATTAACCAAACTTGTGGAAGTCCGCCAACAAGCCAGAGAAGCTATGAAGGCCACTCAAACGTGATGGGTGTGGGAAACAAGATATCAGCCTTATCGGATTGGCGATCAGGTTTGGCTTGAAGCCACCAATCTAAAGACGACACATCCCACTGCAAAACTCGCCGCCCAACGATACAGCCCATTCCTAATCACCAAAGCCATCTCTGATGTGGCTTATCAACTCCAATTGCCCACAAATTGGCGTATCCATAATGTGTTCCACGCTGGATTGTTAACCCCATTTAAACAGACTATCGAGAACAGAGCCACCATTTCAGAACCACCCCCAGACCTTATAGATGGCCATGAAGAATGGGAAGTGGAGGAACTTCTCGATTATCGACTTCACGGACGCCACAAAATGCCACAATATCTCATACGATGGAAAGGGTTCACAGCCGCACACGATAGCTGGGAACCAGTCACAAACATACACACCCCTGCACTTGTTCGCAAGTATAAAGAGCGAACCTGACTAACCATCAACAGCATCGACACGACAATGGACCCCCCTGCACGACACCCACCACAGTACCCTTGGATAACCAATGACGACATACCCAGGTACATTCGCGCCCAGATTAACCGAGAGGTTGAGCAATGGGCGAATGTTGGCGAAACATATAACGCCCTACTTAACTCACCTCGATCCTGTAAGGATATGTGGGGGCTCAGCACATATATCACTTCCCAGGGACTTCACCGTTGACACTCTCAGGCACGCACTAATCATCGACAATGACTTATGTGCGAGGCGCTCGAACAGATCGCCCAGCAAGAGCAAGAGGACGAGCTTTGGGAAGGCCCTCAGTCGCCCAAACTTATCCTACCACCACCGACAGCACCTACCGCCCCAGCTATGCCAGTTGTCACTCACCCGCTCCCACCACGACCAGCTAACCCACAAGGAACCAGTAGGCTGGTTCCACTACTCAACCCAATGACATTGCCATCAGGAGACTGGAAAGTCGTGTTACCCACTAACGACTACCAGATGGAGATACTTTTCGCAGATGGGACTCGGTGTAATGCACTGTACCTCCAGTTCCTTATCGACCAATGCAATAGGCCCATTGTGGTCGCTACTGAGGGACGCGGTAAGCCAGTATACTATGGGCCCCTGTATGCCCTACCACGTACGGAGCTGCGGGAAGTCATCAACCCTAGTGCCTACCGAGATATCTTCCGACCGGATCACGCAGCCCGAAGAGACATTGACGTGGCACTATACTCCCTGGCAGACCCAGGGGCTAGCACCGAGGTGTATTGATTACGCATGTTGGTGACACGATGAGACCATCTTGTGCAACGCATGCGTGAAATGGAGTGCACCTGGGCCAAATGGAGTACCAAAGCAGATGAGATCAACACCCACATTGCCGACGCACGAATTGCAGCACGGCTTCTCCCATATCTTCCAACACCTCTACCGTCTACTCTTCCCTTCGCCACCATCCACATGAACAACACTGATCGTAGGTTGGACCATCACCGCATACCGATTATCGGTACCGAACTCGCCCTCCCAGTACCCCCATGACAGCCTTTGCACACTTACTCCCAGGCTGTCCAGGTCACTTGACACACTCAATTCCCCTCACTACACGACGAAGAATCCCCCGCTGCTACACTTGCGGCCAACCACAAGGATCAGAGGGCGTCCCACCACGATCGCCGCGGGCTCCCCACTTGCAGTTGGTGCAACTCCGAAGAACACCTCTCCTTCGAATGCCGTACACTGCACCATCGTTGCACCAAACGATGTGTCTGTCACATCTCTGCAACCCACGCGCACGCTCGTACCTACTGCACATAGCTTGCGGTCCTAAGACGAGCGATCGATCGAGAACAATCTACACAGGGCACCCAACGCCTTCGAGCCCAACGCCATGGTACCCCTTATGAATGACCTCAGCATTATATCTTCAGGCACGACTACGACTTTTCCACCGCCTTGGATGACCACGATTGAGACAATCGCACCTAGACGGGGGGCTATGTCACGATCCATGACATCATGGTCACACAATGACACGTATAACGATTGATTGCCAGCACGTTCTGTTTCTTGCCACGTAGGTGATGACTCTGCCAGCTCAAAAAGAGCTCCATAAAATATGGAAAATAGTCACGATAAACACCAGTCTGTACAATATAAAAGACCCAGTAGTTAGGAAGTAGCAACTTGTCTACTCTTAGTCCATTGAATCTAGCTTGTTCCCTCTCACTTCCAAACTCTTCAAAGTGTGCCAAGTAACCATCCTCTGTTGCCAATTACCGCAACCCTGAACAACAACGTCACGATGGTCCACTGGAACCGTGACACATATGGAGATTTGGAGGGCCATATGTATCCCTTCTTGAGTTGTTCATTGATCCATTCACGCAGCTTTTTGTCTTCTTCCTGGGTCATGGGGTATATTTTGCAGTCAATTGAGTCTGTGGTTCCTAGTTTGAATTCAATAGCATGATCCCAGCGCCTGCTGGGCGGAAACCTATTTGACGCTTCTTCACTGAAGAGGCGTTCAAATTTGCAATATTCAGGAGGTAACTCAGCTTTGGTGACATATTGTTGGGTGGCAATGGTGAGGTTGGTGGCGGTTGCTCTGATTCGACAACTTTCTTCAAATTGTCATTGTTGTTTGTCGGTGATGATGCAGGAATGTACTATTTCATAGTCATCTTGAACAGTAGCTGCCACCACAGCTGACGTTGCTTTAATGTATGGGTTTGTTGATCGAATGATGATGGGGAGCATGTCTTTGTGTATGGCGGCTTGTGACCATTTGTGTTACGATTTTCTTGGACTCGTTCTTTCACATCTCACTGTTCCTTCCCTTACCCCACACGAGCCCTGTACGATTACGCGGACTTTACGATTACCCGGTTCTTATCGCGCGCCTTACTTATCGATGCCCACTTCTGATAAAGTTCGACATGTGCTAGTTTCCGTTGTGTTCCCAATCACGCGCAATCCCGCGTGATTCGCCTTTATTCCCAATATGCCGTTCCCTTGTTCCCTTTATGTACCACCCATTGTTCTGAGGTTAGCGATGGCGCCATCTGTTTGCAGTCGCCATACAGACCATTATCTATTTAAACCTAGTTCTATCTAGCTTGTACAGTAGACTAGACTTCTTGTGTAATACTACACTCATCTAAGACGGACGCCTTCGTGCTTTCCTTGTCTCGCGAATCCTTCTACCTTTGCTAGACTTACGGAGTCTTAGCCTTCCTCTACGATCCAAGTGACCATCGTCCTTGTGATCCTTGTGCATCACCCGACTGAAGCCAAGCCCTGGAGCTTGTGCTACCGTGATCTGACTGACTTAGTACAGGTCGTACTCTACGCCCCTGTAGTGGCGTAACAATTTGATTTGCAGGTCGTATATGGCAAGCCAGGGATACCCCAATACGATGTCTTTGTTGCCAATGTCCGTAATAAGGAAGTGTATTTCCTTATGAATTCCTTTAGTTTGAACGTCGACATCAGTGTAATGAGTGATATGCCCCAACTTATTTTCCATATTATCAATGTTCCATATTTTCTTTGGGATGTTGAGTGGTTTGGTCCCAAGTCTCATCCTTTTTACGAAAGATGGTCTCATGAAGCAGTGGGTTGCTCCTGAGTCGACTAGTGCTTGTATGTTGGCCATTGCATAATGGGTGCGAATCGATACTGGAACTCTCATAGAATGATAGCAAGTCATGATTACACTGTTACAATTAACTGCCCTCACCCAGGCTGATGGGTTCAGGCATCCTGAATGTTGAGACGTGACTGTTAAAGTCACATGTCTCATGGGATCTGATTGAGTCAGCCCACATACTATATACGGTATCTGTCCCTTATGGACTTATGGACACTTCGGACTTGTACGGACCGCTTTTGTTTATCTTTATTATTAGATCCATATATGGTTCTTATTGTTCTTCTTATTGTTAAGATACCAGCATTGTCTGCTTTAGGCAGCTATTGTTCTCTGCCATCCAATGGTGTTTCTCCCTCTGGCGCACAGACCACCTGTATTGTGTTTGGGTCACCAGTGCACACAGACCATTATTATCTAAGCGTCCTGTATATAAGGACTGCTGTTTTCACCTCTACACTTCAGAGTTCCTTCTACCTCTGAAGTGTAAGTTCCCTTTCCTACCTTACTTCTTTCACCTTTACTCATAAGATGTTCCATAGAACTTGTCTGTCTCTAGGTGTGTAGTAATGGTATTAGAGTTCCTTCTACCTCTGAAGTAACTTGTCTGTCTCTAGCTGTCCAAGCTTATTCTTTGCTTGTTAGTTCTGCGCTTCAACACTGAAAACCCTCCTTTTTCCATAGCTGTTGGAGGATAATGTCTTTTACATTGTCCGATTCTCCTGCTACTCTGTTGAGCCAGTTGCTGGCACACTGTTGAGGGGGCACTTCTTGAACCGCCCTGGTAGCGACTTCAGGTTCTTGTTGATGATAGTCAGTGTCAATATACCAACTAGTTGATGCTTGAGGTTGATAACCCCCTCGTGGTTGTCTACAGTTGTGGGCCATGTGTCCGTCCTTTCCACAATTATAACAAGTGACTGGCCTTTGATTGTTCCGTCCTCCTCCTCTCTGTAAGAATCCTCCTTGGGGTCGATATGGGGGGCAAGGAGTGAGTATGTCTTCAGCTCCTGTGAGTCGCCCCCGAATTCGGTCTGCCAATGTGTCCATTGCATTTGGGTCTCAGGGTAGATTCCTCGGTTGCCAAGAGCTTCTTGGTGGTCCTTGCCACTGCCACTGCCGGCGTTGTTGCCCTTGCCCTTGTCCTTGAGGAACTCCCTTGTTTAATACTGCTTTGAGGTGGAGGTATTGTTGTTGGCGGGTGGTGGCTGCTTCTTTCCACTCGCGATAGTTGCAAGGGTTGTCAAGTGTGTAGACCTTTTCATATAGGTCTTTTGGTAATCCACTTGCAAATAGATCCAGCGTCTGCAGATTGTCAAGTCAATACTGAGCACGGCATATTAGTTGTTCAAATTGGGTGCAATACTCATCTAGATTGCCCCCAATCATCTTAACACCCTTCTTGAGTTTGTATTGAGCCTGTTCCTGTTCCATTGTGTTTCTGAAGCGTTGCATGAAGCTACACGTGACTTTGTTCCATAGTCCTTCACTTGTGCAAGGTATACCTGCTTGTATTTGGCCGTTGAGCCAAGTGAGCATTGCTAACACCCATTCACTAACATTGATGCCTTTGATATGTTGATAAGTGACCCTTGCGCACTTAGCGGCTCATACGGACCGGACTTGCAGCATGGACTGCTTTAGATTAGATATACAGGACTTGTAGATTAGATACTATTTGATCTGTACAATCTAGGACTTATCATTGCGTCATGTATGACATCACTGTACTTCTATGACATCATGTGTCCGGACTCTGCGTTGTACTCAATGCCTTTGTTCTTTACTTAGCTTTATCTTTATTATTATGATGTCACTATGATATCACTTAGCTCTGGACTCTTCTTGTTCTCCCTCCCTTTGTTCTCAAAGCGTCCACTCCCTTGTCCCTTTGTAGAACAATAGCACCTTTGTATTCTGTGACTAGCGTTACCTGTCTTGTACTACTGTCACCCTCTGTAGGAGTATAAGTAGAGTGCCATGTATGCTCCTGGTCCACATCAGTTCTCACTGCTTGTGTGCCAGGTAAGCCACTTGCCTCTCAATGTATAACATCAGTTCTCACTGCTTGTGTGCCAGACACTCTTGCTTTACCTTGCTTGATTCCTGTTGCTGCTTTCCAGCCACCCAGCCTATCTCACCACAGTCCTCTTAGTCCACTGTGAGTATGCTACCTTTGTGTGCTGTTCATCATGATATATGATAGAAAGAGCAGGGTGCACCGATAGGGTGTGGCCATTATGCCTTCATCTGCATTCATGCCCCAGTAAACGTGCCACTGTGTGAGGAACGCCTTGACTTTGGCGTGCTCTCCATTGAATACTGTGGGTGCTTTGCCAGCTAGCTTGTTATTGGGGGGAATAATGGGACCTGCACCTGATATTCCTCCTCTAGGGTGTCCTCCTCCTGGTGGTCCACCAGGGAACCCTTTGGGGAATCCCCCGAACCCGTGTCCTCGTGATGGTGGTCCTCCTCCTGGTAAGTCACCAGGGGGTCTGCCTCTGCCACTAGGGGGGTCAGCTATGTCTGGTCCAATGGCTTGATGGATAGCCACATCATCGTCAGTCATATGATGTCCTGTATGTGGGTTGATAGGAGCCAATATAGCTTGTGTTTCTTCTGCAATGCGTTGCTGTTCTTTGCGAGCCAACTGCTCTATAGTGTCAGTGGCTAGTTGTACTTCTTCTTGTGTCATGGTGGTAGTGGCCATGGCAACTGCTGGGCTATGGATGTGGATTACTTCTGGTTTGGTTTGATGAATGGTAAGGGACTCAGTTTGTTGTATGATATGATCGCCAATGGCTTCTAGACTAGCATCTTCTGCCGGCGTGGTTCCTCTACTTGGCAATTGTTGACTGTCAGAGGCTTCTTCTCTGCTAATCCCTTCGTCAGTGTGTTCTTGTGCTTGTCTGTCAATGGGACCGTAATCTGCGCGACTATTGAGCTCTCATGCGTCGATGTCGCAATTGTAATTCCTTCCTGCTGGTCATATAATGTCCCAGCAACAATCTATGGGGTTCCAAGTAACCTCGGTCCAACAGAGGTGTTCAAAATTGAACTCAACGGGTCGGAAACAGTTGGGACCGTTAAACTCTACAAAATACCCAGTGTCTTCTCCTCATTCTCTCCACTGGGCTGCTCCTAAGAATCTTGTTGGTACGTTGTGATCTCCTTGTCGTTCAATGTGATAGGGACGAAAGGATGTCCACTGGTCTCTGGTCAAATACACCACGATGAGGATCTTGGTCTTAATGTTACACTCCACCAGCGTGAGTCCAACTTGGACTTGAAACAGGCGTAATTGACTTAGCAAAAACTGGGTGAATGGGGATCACATGTCAACCCAACACTGGCTGAACAGGGGCTTTCAGGCGCACACTGCAGCAAAGTGGAAGAAGACTATCCCTTGGTGGATAGAAGTGGAAGCACACTTAGTCCAAGACTAAGGCAAGCGAAAGATGAGTCAAAGGGTGGATTGAAGAAGACCAAGATGGGGACTCTTGGTCTTCTGAAACAACTACTTATACAAATACATGCGGGCTTTAAAGCGCCACTAGAGTAGTAGGTGACCAGTAGCATAACTAGCTCGAACCCTAGTACAGCTATCCTAGGAATGAGTCATGCATGAGTCACAATCACATGCGATCTACTATGCTGACTGATGCGATGTAAGAGTCCATGACTAATACTACTGTCAGGCCATAGTCATAACCAGCCATGAGTCGTTCAGAACACATAATCAGTCCATAATCAGTCCATACCATAACATTGGACACAGGGCACCTGTCTGCATGCTCAAATTTATGGGGAAACCCGCCAAAGTGAAAGCTGCGGCCAGTAGCAAGGAGACCCCCTCCCAACCTTCTTCCAGTCAGTCGGCGGCTTCCACCACCCAATCAAGTAGTCCCACACTGCCTAAAGCCAATACATCCCAGGCAGATATGGCAAAGTTATTGGCGGCACTCACAGCCCAACAAGAGCAAATTAATGCTCTTAAGGCAGCTTTTTAGATCCAGGGGTAGTCATAGCTGCAGACTCCCCCTGTAAAACAGATATGGTTGACTCGGCCTCATGTAGTTGTAAGATATGCCTATGATCTCACCTCATTTCAGACTTGAACCAATCTGTAATTCCTACATACCACTCTGTTTCTGCCTGCCATGTTGATAGTAGTGAAGTCTCGGCTTCCTGTTCTGATTCTACATCTACATCTGCCTCAGAGATGAACAATAGTAATAGTGTTCTGATTGCTCCACAATTTGTAGCAGCGCCGCAAGTGATGACTTCTGATGCAGTGCTTTCCTCATGTATTATTCCCGAAACAAAAGATAGCAGATCTCATTTTCATATTTCTGTTGAATTACAAGGACGTCATCGTACTGTAAAAGTAGCAGCCATGGTAGATTCTGGAGCAACTTCATTGTTCCTGGACAAGAAGTACGCTGACTGCCACAAAATGTTGCAAGTTCCACTAGAGCATCCCATTACATTATACAATATTGATGGGACACTCAATGAAGCCAGCAGTATCACCCATAAAGTAACACTCGTCCTGAAAGTCAGTCCTAGTGCAGAAAAATTCGACTTCATGGTCACTTCATTAGGCCCAGAACGAGTTATATTGGGACTGCCTTGGCTTGGGCATCGGAACCCACACATTGATTGGCAGGAAGGCACTATGCATCTCAATTCCAGCGCTCAAATAGCTGCACTGGAAATAGAGATAGAGGTGACGCGCATTATGGCGAACCGTATGGAACGCCGCCGTCTCCTTGCAGAGAAAGTGTTGGACACAGTCTCTGACAAAGTTTTCTGTTTGGCTGGTTTCATGTACTCTCAGCAGATTGCTGAGAAAGCGATAACCTCCAAGCCCAAGAAAACCTTTGAAGAGATGGTCCCTGAACACTATTGTGACTTCGCAAAAGTCTTCTCTGAGGAAGAATCCCAGAGACTCCCTGAGCATCAGCCATGGGACCACGCCATAGACCTTGAACCAGATGCAGTCAAACACTGGAAGGTCAAGACGTATCTTATGTCACCTAGCGAACAAGTGGAATTGGACAAATTCTTAGACGAACATATAGGGAAGGGATACTTAGTGCCATCCAAGTCCCCGATGGCATCCCCTGTGTTCTTCATAAAGAAAAAGGACAGCAAACTCTGTCTAGTCCAAGACTATCACCGTCTTAATAAAATCACTATTAAGAATTGATATCCACTTCCACTCGCTGCTGATATTATTAATAGGCTTAAGGGAGCTCAATACTTCACCAAGTTCAATGTTTGATGGGGATACCATAACATCCGCATCAAAGAAGGCAATGAATGGAAAGGTGCTATTGTCACCAATAGGGGTCTATACAAACCAAAAGTCATGTACTTCGGCATGACTAATAGCCCTGCCACCTTCCAAGCCCTGATGAACACCGTCTTTGCCGATCCTATCACACAAGGAGAGGTCACAGTATATATGGATGATATTCTCATCTATAGCAATAATCTTCAACACCACTGTAAGATAGTACACGAGGTGTTAACACGGTTAGAGCAATATGACCTCTACCTCAAGCCTGAGAAGTGTGATTTCAAGAAGCAAGAAATGGAGTATCTTGGAATGATTATCCGTCCCGGAGAAGTGCAGATGGACCCTGGCAAGGTCTCTGCAGTAAAGGAGTGGCCAACCCCAACCACACTCAAAGAAGTAAGAGCATTTATCAGGTTCACCAACTTCTATAGAAGGTTCATCAAGGACTTCGCAGCTATTGCCCGACCCCTTCATGACCTCACTAAGAAGGATACTCCTTGGATTTGGCAGTCTGAACAGCAGAAAGCCTTTGACTTGTTGAAAGAATGTTTTGTACAAGAACCTATCCTTAAGGTTTATGATCCGAACCTTCCAACCAGAGTCAAGGTAGATGCTTTAGGATTTGCTACTGGCGGTATTTTAACTCAGAAATACCCGGACAGTCTCTGGCACCCCATTGCATACTGCTCACAGTCCATGAGCAAAGAAGAATGCAATTATGAGATTTATGACAGAGAAATGCTCAGCTTAATCCACACCTTAGAGGATTGGAGACATTTCCTTGAAGGCATCTCCTTTGAAGTGATTACCAACCATAAAATTATGGAATGGTGGGCAACCATGAAGGACTTGAATAGACACCAAGCTAGATGGGCCCTATTCCTAAGTCAGTTTGCCTTCAAAATCACTTATAAGGAAGGAGAATCTATGCAAGCCGATGCATTAAGTCGTTTCTCATGAGACCAAGTCCGAGACTCTGACAATAACCGCCAAGTACAGGTGTTAAAACCTAAGCATTTCCTAGCTGCTGCACAAGCACACTTTGTCCCTGAAATAGACTCCTTAGGTGTTATGATCCGACGCTTCGGACCTCAGTTACAGTGTGTTCTCACCTTGTTCTTTCCCCTTCTGTCCCATGCCTTGTTACCCAAAGGAGCTACTACTGATAGTGGCATTGTTTGTCTTGATTCAAATATCTCTTTACTCCATCTAGTTTCTTTGTTTCTGTATGGGCCTGTGTTCATGTTGTTTGGGACCTCACCCTATATAAACCTGTACTATAGACTGTAGGAAGCCAGACTTGGCTTCGTTTGCAATCTAGCAACCTTGCCTTCATACTTTGGTGTGACCTCGCCCTATTCCCTTCTTCTTGTGCATCCCCTACCTCAGTCCTTAACCAGGACACCTCGAAGTCTTTGCAGTTGAACTATATCAATGTGTCACACCTGTTATACTCTGTGCACTAGCAAGATCAAGTGTAGAGAAGTGTTAGACACTTCGGATGAGGAGTCCTACATTACAGAGTAGTGCTGCACTCTGTGCCACACTTTTGCCACTTGTATTTCATAGCAATAAGACAACAGACGTCTTTGCTTGATACTTGTGTGATTCAGAATCTCCAGAACCCATGCCCCTGCTAGGGCGTAACATAAGCCAAGTCTACAACTTCCAACACACCCAAGACACTACTGCCACACAGCAGAGTGGGCAATGATCCAAGAGGACGCATCAGCCAACAACCAGACACTCCACAGAACCCAGAAACGATGGCATAGCCGGGCGACGGATCCTCCCTGACACAAGAGGCCGCTTCAGCCATCCCCTTACACAAATCAGCACCCAAGACAGACCACAATCATGGCTAGCATCAGTGTCACCTTTGAATCAAACAACGATTGGACCCCAGTCACAACCAGAACACAAGACAACCTCCCACACCACGTTAAAAGCAGTCAACTAGGAAGGGGAGCTCGCTGGGCCACAACACCAAACAGACCACCCTGTTACAAGTGCCTCATCAAAGGCGAACTCAGACCAGTAGAATTCATCAACAACAACTGGTACATCCTCCGATACTTCCAGAATACATACCACACCAGAGCCATAAACATCACACCAAAAAGGTTTGCTGAAGGACTAGGCTGGTGGAATGAAGAAGACGAACAGAACCCAGAAACACCCACACAACAATCATCCTCAGCACCAAGAAACACTAGGGGGACATACGGACTACAACAAGACTCCTCAGGAGAAGAACCCAGCTCAGACAAAGCAGAATCACACTCAGAACCGTCTCACTCCTCAGAACACCGCTTAGACATCACAGTACCCACACAAGCTTCGTCACAAGCCAGCCCCACTATCCCTATTTGGATAGAACCATCCCCAGCGGAAGAAGGATTCCCAGCCCCACTACCACCAATCAGATTACCTTCCCCAGTCAAACCACCCCAGATTCCCATCACACCACAGCCAACACTCATCATGTCAGCTATAAACGCCACAGGCACTGGCACAGGTACCGGCTCAAGCACCGGAACAGGGGGAACACCAACAATGAGCTCAAAAGGACTCAAAGGAGCACCTCCTACTCCATTCACCGGAGATAGAACAGAGAGTGGTCAGTTCAAAAGAGAACTACTGCGATACATCAAGTTAAACAGCGAGAATGAACTTATCAAAGAACCTTACCCACAAGTACTATTCGCCCTTACAATGTTCAAAGGACCTGGAGTACAACTATGGGTCAACCAAACTGAAGATGACATGGAAGTGGCACTAGCAGACCCCACCAAAGCCCTCACCAAAAACAGCAAAGACCTTTGGGACGGTTTTCTCGACACCTTTGACAGAGACTGGACCGACACCCTAAACAAAGAGAGAGCCTATCAGAAGCTCATTAGCCTGACAATGCAGGGTGGAGCCTTGGACAGTTACATTCTCAACTTCAAACACCTTGCAGGAATAGCAGGATGGGCAAGAGATGCCCCTGGAACGGTGGAATTCTTCAAAAGAGGACTACCCACAGGACTGTACCGTGCCTGCTTAATGCGAACCACTATTCCAAACACCATGGATGAATGGCAAACCGCTGCCAGAGCAGAACATCAATGCTGGAAGCTGCTAAAAGCCAGACCAGGGAATAGAAACCCAGGACCAACCCAGAATGTCCACCAAGGACGACCAAAGCGAGACCCAAATGCAATGGATGTAGATGCCACCACCTCCACCCCCTTTAAGAAGCTTACCGAAGAAGAAAAGAAAGCCCTCATGAAAGAAGGCCACTGCTTCAAGTGCAGACAGCAAGGACACATGGCTAGGAACTGTCAACAACAAAACACCAACAACCAAACCAGAGCCAGAGCCACAGACACCCAAGAAGCGGACACGGCACCCCCATACACCCCAGAAGCAAGCACCTCATCAGTGGCTGCTACCACAACTGAAGATAAAGTCCAACAAGCTCACGCACTTGTCCAAGGCATGACAGAGGACAAAAAAAGACACTACTATGCCTTAGACCAGGATTTTTGCAATGCCGACCTGTGAGAGCTGACAGGGAGGCTAATTCAATGTATAGTGTTCGTGATAGTGCTATGACAATCAAAGTCCTCGTTCGCCTCTACTACAAAGAAGCTTGCATAAACATACTGCTAGACAGCGGTGCAACAGACAACCTAATTGACCGAAATCTAATCCAAAAACTTGGGTTAGGAACCACTCCTTTGAAACCACCCAGATTGGTCCGAAATGTAGATGGATCACTAAACAAAGATGGCACCATGACGGAAACATGCCAGTTATGGATAAAAAGAGGAGAAGAGGAAACCCCTTTCCAATTCTTCGTAACCAGCCTAGGAGAAGACAGAATGATCTTTGGATACCCCTGGTTTGATCACGAAAACCCAGACATAGACTGGAAGAAACAAGAGCTGAAAGGAGAAGCAATCACCATCCTGACAGGAGGGTACTGCTTCCGAAGAAAGCGACACCAAGAAGCAAAAACAGCAACAACCAAAACAACCTTTGACCCAGTAAAAGAAACTGCAATCCCAGAAGAATACCAGCGCCATAACAAAGTATTCTCAGACGAAGAAGCACAGCGTTTTCCCCCAGAAAGAGAAGAAGACCATCCCATCACACTGTGTCCAGATGCGCCCAACAAGATCAATTGCAAAATCTACCCCTTGACTCCAGAAGAAGACAAGGAGTTAAAAGCATATCTCGATGAAAACATAGCAAAAGGATACATCTATGAAGGAAGCTCCCCTTACACTTCCTCCTTCTTCTTTAGAAAGAAAACAGACAGAGGGTTGCGCCCCATCCTTGACTACAGACCCCTAAACACTTGGACAATAAAAGACACTTACCCACTACCTCTCATCTCCGACATCTTGACCAACCTAAATGGGAAAACACTGTTCTCAAAGTTCGACATTAGATGGGGGTACCATAACATTCGCATAAAAGAGGAAGACCAGTGGAAGGCAGCCTTCAAAACACCAAGGGGACTGTTCATTCCTTGAGTCATGACCTTCGGCCTCACAAATGCACCAGCTACCTTTGCAAAAACCATGAGCAGAATACTCTGACCACTCATGGACAAATACCCCAGAGAACTATTTGTGTACATGGACGATGTCCTGATAGCCACAGAAGAAGACACAGAGCACCACAGACAAATTGTACACGAATTCTTAGAAATCTGTGAAAAGGAGTCTTACTTCCTCAAAGCGTCGAAATGCGTGTTCAAACAAAGAAAGATCCACTACCTAGGCATTGTCATCGACGGGTCCCAGATCAAAATCGACCCAAAAAAGGTAGAAGGACTAAAGGACTGGCCAAGAGACATCAAGTTGGTCAAACAAGCAAGAAGCATGTTGGGGACACTGAGCTATCAGCGACCCTTCATCCCCAACTTCGCTCACTTAGCAAGACCCATCACAGACACAATAAAAACATCAGAAGGACCCTTCAGATGGACAAAAGAAGCAGCAGAAGCCCTGGAAACTCTCATCACGCTTGTGTGCAAAGATCCCATCTTATGTCAACCAGATATGGACAAACCCTTTGAACTAGAAGTAGATGCCTCCGCTTTCGCCACAGGAGCAATCCTAACACAAAGAGATAACCAAAACAAACCACAAGCTGTGGGATACTTCTCCAAATCATTTTCAGAAGCGGAGTGCAACTATGACATCCATGACAGAGAACTTCTGGCAGTAATCAGAGGATTGGAACACTGGAGACACCTTCTTTTAGGGTCCCCCCATGAAATCACAGTGTTTACAGACCACAAAAACCTAGAATACTATCACCACCCTCGACAAATCAATAGGAGAGTGGCATGTTACATCCCCAGACTCGCAGACTATCACATCAAACTCCACCACAAACCCAGACCCCAGAATCATGCGGATTCCCTGTTAAGATGCCCTGACCATGACACCGGAGTGGGAGATAACACCGATGTAGTGGTCCTGACCCCAACTATTTTCGCAAACTCCACTCTCTCCATAAGAATAGATGACTGGGTCATGGCACACCAATTAGACCATCAAGACACTCTGGATGAATGGGCCGCACCCTTCCACCTAGTAAAACAAGGCAAACACTGGTGGAAAGGTGACAAACTGGTGGTTGTGGACAATACACCACTAAAGAGGGGGGTAATTTCCCTGTTTCACAATACAAAAACAGCTGGACACCCCGGAATAACAAAAACCTTGTGGCTGGTGTCACAAGACTTCTGGTGGCCAAACATGAAAGACGACATATCCACATATGTAAAGGGCTGTGCCACATGTCAATCAAACAAGAACTTCCCTGGGAACCCAAAACCACCAATATTCCCCATCAAGACTAACCCAGAAGCACTCCCTTTTGAAACCATCGCCCTAGACTTCATCACAAAACCACCCCAATCAGAAGACAATGACACAATTCTCACCATCACGGATCATGACTGTTCCAAAGCAGCCTTCTTTATCCCATGTAGTGAAACAATAGATGCAGAAGGAGTGGCAAAACTCTACGCCAAAACTGTCCTGCCACACTATGGACTACCAAGAAGGGTCATCTCTGACAGAGACCCCAGATTCACAGTGAAGTTCATCAAAGAACTATGCAGAGTGCTCAACATAGAACAAAACATCAGCACAGCATACCACCCACAAACAGATGGACAATCAGAACGAACAAACCAGTGGTTAGAGCAGTACCTCTGAATGTTCATAAACCACCAACAAGACAATTGGACGGAGCTACTACCACTGGCACAGTACACCCACAACTCTTGGCCAAGTGCAACCACTAAAAAGGCACCCTACAAATTAATTCTCGGGTACATCCCAAGAGTACACCAACCAGAAAGAACGACCACAGTGCCAGGAACACAAGAAAGACTAGAGTGAATCCAGGAAGCCAGAAGGACCGCCCAAGCAGCAATTACCCATGCACAGTCACTCTACAAAGGATCCTCTCGTTTCGAACAACACACAGAAGGAGATAGTGTGTGGCTGGATGCCAGGAACTTGAAAACAATGCACCCTAGTTTCAAGTTAGCCCCAAAAAGATATGGACCCTTCAGGGTCATGAAGAAGATCTCTGCCACCACATATGCCCTGAAACTTCCCCATCAGTGGCGGATCCACCCAGTATTCCATGCGTCCCTCTTGATGCCATACAAAGAAACCCCTATACATGGAAAGAACTTTACGGAACCACCCCCAGATCTAGTAGATGGAGAACAGGAGTGGGAAGTCGAGAAAATACTAGAAACAAGACGCCACAGGAACCAGTTACAGTTCCTGATCAAGTGGAAAGGATACTCCAATGCACACAATAGCTGGGAACCAGAAAAGAACCTCAACGCCCCAGAACTTATTCAGGAACACTTTGAAAGCAACCCCAGAAGTGAAGGAGCAAAGCAATGGTTAAAACAAAAGGAAGTAACAATACAAACAGTAACCACCTTCCCCATTAGCTTCTCCACCATGCCCTCCTGCTCCTCCTCTGTAGAACACCTTGTTGCTTGTGCCATGGAAAGAGGCTCCTTTGATGAAACACCCTCTGTCACTCCTTCCTCTGGCTATTCCCCTTTCCCAGCACAACCCCCTTCTTTGCCTTCGCTCATCCAGGAGCCACAGCCCATCGACCCCACCATGCCCAGCGTTATAGAAACACAAGGAGGAGGAATAACTCTTCGCATTCCCCCTCCTGGACATACAGCTCCCCCCACTCCTAAAATACACCGACCCATCACCTCCCCCCCTGACCCTAGAGTGGCCATAGCTCACCTCAGCAACATAGTCAACAACCCAATCATGGACGCACTCCCCATTAACTATGAAAGGATGCACATCACTGCTGAAGAGGATGATGACCCTGGCTACCCCTTCTTCTTGAATGACCCCTGGAGCAGCCGCTATGTCCACTTCCTCATCCCTGACGATGCTGACCCAACCTCATACATCTGAAAGGATGCTAAATGGATCAAGATCAGTGAAAACAAAGAAGAGGTCATTGGCACCATGGGCAAAAACCTCCCTCACTATGGCCTCTCCCTCTTCCTCCTTCCCAAAGACGACGACCCCCACAATCCAGCTCCCCCTATCACCCCAGCACAGATGCAGAACTTTGATGAAGCTTCCCCCACAACCAGACAAGTCGATGAAGTCCTAGAAGACCTGGGAGATGACCGCCTCAAAGCAGAAATCTCCAGGACTCGCCAATTCTTGCGAAACCAGAAGGCCCTCCGAAAGGAGATCAAAGGCCTGTACAAGACGATGGAGCCCCTCAAAAGGCACCTCCTCAACATAGATATGCAACTAACCAGTGCCCAAAGGAGGCTGCAAGAGCACAAGGCCTATGTTCAAATTGCAGACCGGTGGCTCACACTACACCCCCCTCCTCCTGAAGAAGAAACTCACCCCTTTGGAGTCCACCCCATTCCTGCCCCTGCTCCACCTCATTACCACTCCATGCCAGAACTCCACGATGAACCAGAAGGGCCTAGCCCCTCTGCAGAAAGAAAGAGAAGGCGCAAGCGCAGGTCCAACAAGAAGGGGACTGGCACCATCCGACTTTGTTACAGGTGCCAGTCAGAGGACCACCTCTCCTTTGCTTGTCCTCAAAAACAGAAGTACTGCTGGAGGTGTTCTAGCACTAACCACTTCCCCTACCAGTGCCTTTGGCCAGCCCCAGAAGAACGCACTCAGTGGTGTGGCAAGTGTTTTACCAGCAACAGCCACAAAGAAATCAAGTGTCCCAAGTACAAAAATTGTCACAAGTGTGGGACCCATGGCCCCTTCAACTTCCTTCGCCAACATTGCTGCCCCCTCCCTTGCGAAAACACCCCAGCCAATGATGTGGACAATGATGTGTTGATAAGTGACCCTTGCGCACTTAGCGGCTCGTATGGACCGGACTTGCAGCATGGACTGCTTTAGATTAGATCAAAATGGACATATAGATTACTTACTTCTGATCTGTACAATCTAGCGCTGATCATTGCGTCATGTATGACATCATGTACTATGACATCATGTAGAACACTCCAGACACTTCATTGTACTCAGTCCTTTGTTCTCCTTTAGTTCTTATCTTTATTATGATGTCACTATGATATCATCCTTGTCTGGACTTTCCTTGTTCTTGCACGCCTTGTTCCCTTAACACACACTCCTTTGTCCTGTTGTAGAACAATGCGTCCCTTGTATTCTGTGACACTCTGTTACCTACCTTGTAGTTGTGTCACCCTCCTGTATAGTATAAGTAGTAGTGCTTGTATGCTCCTGGTCCACATCAGTTCCCTCACTGTTGTGTGCCAGACACTCTCTGCTTCACTACAAGACTCACCCTCTGCTGCTTACCAGTTGCACCCTATATCTCACCACAGACCTTGTTGCCCTCTGTGAGTATAGGTTCTTCTTGTGCTGTTCATCATGATGTCTACAATCTGATGGATTTCAAAGCACTCTAGGAAGAGTTGACTTGGAGAGGGGCTCATGTTATGATCTGACACTTCGGACCTCAGTTACAGTGTGTTCTCACCTTGTTCTTTCCCCTTCTGTCCCATGCCTTGTTACCCAAAGGAGCTACTACTGATAGTGGCATTGTTTGTCTTGATTCAAATATCTCTTTACTCCATCTAGTTTCTTTGTTTCTGTATGGGCCTGTGTTCATGTTGTTTGGGACCTCACCCTATATAAACCTGTACTATAGACTGTAGGAAGCCAGACTTGGCTTCGTTTGCAATCTAGCAACCTTGCCTTCATACTTTGGTGTGACCTCGCCCTATTCCCTTCTTCTTGTGCATCCCCTACCTCAGTCCTTAACCAGGACACCTCGAAGTCTTTGCAGTTGAACTATATCAATGTGTCACACCTGTTATACTCTATGCACTAGCAAGATCAAGTGTAGAGAAGTGTTAGACACTTTGGACGAGGAGTCCTACATTACAGAGTAGTGCTGCACTCTGTGCCACACTTTTGCCACTTGTATTTCATAGCAATAAGACAACAGACGTCTTTGCTTGATACTTGTGTGATTCAGAATCTCCAGAACCCACACCCCTGCTAGGGTGTAACATTAGGAAGTTGCATTAAGCTTGCATCTATTAGAGAAGCTGAAGTTATAGAGGGTCTTAAAAGTATATCTAAGACCACTCCTAGAGCTCTCACAGATGGCATCTTAATGTGGGAAGAAGAAGATGGTTTCATATACCATAGGGGTAAATTATATGTCCCAAATGATCAAGCCCTTCGTAGGGACGTGGTAAAATCTTGCCACGACTCGGTCATGACCAGACACCCTGGAAAGAATGGAACCATTGAGCTCGTTAGTTGCTACTACTGGTGGCCACACATGTCAGGCTTTATTGCCTCATATGTAGAAGGATGCGATCGATGCCAACGATATTGCAAAGATCTACACCCCAAAGCAACCATTCAGCCACAAGAAGTTCCTGAGGGACCTTGGCAGATAGTGGGGATCAATCTAATCGGTCCACTGCCCATGTCACGTGGGAAGGATATGATCTTAAATGTCATAGATCATTATACCAAACAGATTCATCTGTTCCCCATGACTTCTCAGATTATGGCTGATGGGGTGGCATCCATCTACTTTGAACAAGTCTTCCCCCTGCATGGGATCCCACGCAAAGTCATAAGCGATAGGGGACCCCAATTTGCAGCGCAAAGTATGCAGGCCCTTTATAAGCAACTTGGAATAGACGCAGGTCTAACTACAGCCTATCACCCTCAAGCTAATGGACAGGTTGAGCACAAAAATCAAGAAGTTGAAATATACTTGCACATGTTCATTAGTAAGAGACAGGATGATTGGGCAGACCTACTCCCTACAGCAGAATTCATAGTCAACAGTAGACTCAACTCAGCCACAGGCCATACCCCCTTTGAGCTACTCTATGGCTTTACGCCTGACTTCACTATTCCTGCTGGTAGGCCTACAGGTATTCCACTGCTCGACAAGCACCTTCAGAACTTAGTTTCTGCCCATAAGGATGCAGAGGCGGCTCTACACCTAAGTAAAAGGCAAATGCAGACAGACATCAAACAAAGGACTAAGCCATACTCCTTTAACGTCGGGGATAAAGTCTGGTTGCAAGCTAAGCAGATAAAGATACACCAACAGTCACCCAAATTGGGACCTAAACAGTTAGGCCCATTTGAAGTCACTAAAGTCATAAGTGACGTCAACTATAAGCTTGCACTACCCCCTGCATTACGGATCCATGATGTATTTCATGTAGACCATCTCTCTCCTTACAAAGGGAATGAAGTCAATGGGCTCACGCCTCCACCACCCAATCCAGTAACGGTTGAGGGAGAAGAAGAGTACGAAGTAGACCATATTAGAGACTCTAAGCTCTTTGGTCATACTCTTAAATACCTTGTCCAATGGAAAGGATACAGTGAGGGTGAGGACACCTGGGAACCAGCTAAAAATCTAGCACATGCCCCTGATGTGGTTAAGGAGTTCCACTCCTCAAACCTGGGTGCACCTAGAAAAATAGCGGCTCTCACCTACGCATCCTTACCTTGGCAAGTTCCTCATGTGGACACATTGGCCAACGTGGACGTCGACCCTTAAGAAGGGGGGTGATGTCATGGACGCTCTATTTTTGCCTTATTTTTCTGTATTTTTACAGATTTATTTGGTAAAGATACAAGTCTCCAACGTTGTGCTCAAATGTCCAAGTCCTTATCATTAGATATGATAAGATGGTTAGTCATGTGATGCCAACATGTGCACCCACAAGCACATGACCCTGGGATAGTAATTTCCTTATTGGATGTTACCCCTTTAAGTCACTTTCCTCATTAGTATAATAGTTTCTCATTGGATGATAAGCAGGGAAGGTTCTAGATAGTTCTAGATTACGTTGTCATAGGGTTATGACTCATAGATAAGGACACGTCATTGTTCTGTCAGCGTTAATGACTGTGCATCAGTCAGCATAATAGATAACGCTATTTATAGACACAACGTGTCAGCATCTGACTCATTACTATTATGCACACCTTTAGTAATAAGGTTTAGTAGTAATTCAATCTCAGCCACAGCACAGTATATAAACCCTCATGTAGTGTCCTGAGTGGAACCAACTTGTCCTCTTGGTTCTCCACTCAGGTGCGCATTCCTTTGTACTTCCCTTTCTCTTCACCAATATTAACTTGTCCTCTTGGTTCTCCACTCAGCGTGCCACTGCGTGATCACCTTGCCTTTGACCTTGCATAAAGGTCTCACATGTGCATACTCTCCGTGTCACGGTCACGTGACATTGTGACATCACATCACGCGACGCACATTCACAAGATTTGTCTCGTAAGTTTTACTGAAGTTCAGCATCGATCAAATGTCGTTCAAAGCACGCCTTATGGTGCTAGTCTCACAAATCGTCCACGTAGTTATCGATAGGTGACGTGGCTTGTAGAAAATGGCCCCCGAAAACCCCAGTATGTACAACTATAAGTAGAGGTTCATCAAGTAGTACAAAGGCTTGTCTACTCTTAGTTCTTGAATCTGACCTAGTTTGTCTTGTCTCAGAAACCTGCGTGCTCTCCCCTCTCTCTAGCGATACTCTTTGAGTTGAGCCTAGAAATCCCCGAAACTTGACTTGTTCACCGAACAAGTGTCAACTCTACCTGTGCGTCGAGCTCAGCTCTGTAGAAAACCCGGACGGTCCCTCGGAACCATAACATAAGAGTAGACCATACTCTGCCACTGAACGAGGCATAAAGCGTTCCCAGACAACGACCCGACGCGGACAGCCCGTGGAAGGGCACGTAGTCACAGTGGCACTTGATCAGACACATGCCTACTTCGAACCAGAACCAGAGGACCAGGACCTGACAGTAAAACGACTTGTCATCAGATGAAATGTTGACAATCTAAACAACCTAGTAACCGGTGGGATAAATTGGATACCGGGTCATGGATACATCGTACGCTGAGACCCCAGCCCAGCCCTCGACATTGAATACGCAGAGGACGAAGACACTTGGTACAAAGTTTACATCGAAAACTCCGGGTGGTACACCTACACGAACGCCCGCGTAGACGGTCCACATCTCTGGGGATTAAAACGCCAAGCAACCACTTCAGCTGTTCCCACCTATAACTGGACGGAACATAAACGACAACTCGCTAAACGAAAGGGCAAAAGAAGCTCACCCCAACCAGCACCTATTCCGAGTATCACGACAATAACAGTCTCACCTAGCACCCCAATGGCTAGTGGAAGTGGAAGTAGCGGGGGAACGGGAGCCTCAGGAAGTTCACCTACGACCAGTCCCCTACAGGGCGCCACACCGGCATTTTTCGACGGAAACTGAGCACGCAGTCAACAGTTCCTGCACGAGTTCAACCAATTTCGCTGCGTCAACTGGACTAATGAACGAATGGTTAGCCCATACCAACGCGTAGCATTAGCACTTACCTTGATATGTGGGCTGGCAGTCGAAAAATGGAATCAGAGTCAGGACCAGAAGCTAGAAGCAAAAGTCAACGATCCTTCACATCCAGTCGCTGAAACTAATGAATCACTGTGGAACGACTTCGTTACAGACTTCCAACAGGCCTGGACAGATACGCTTAGTCAACAAAACGCGTACGCAAAATTAACAACCCTCACCATGAAAGGGGATGAAATTGATAACTACATCGCGAACTTCGAGCAGCTAGCGGACGCTGCAGGCTGGGACCTCACAGCAATAGGAACCGTCGACTTGTTCCAACGAGGACTAAGAAAAGGACTTTTGGTGTCCTGCTTCAAACGTAGTAAAATGCCCGTAACAATGGACGACTGGAAGGATGCCGCTCGCGAAGAAGTTCAATGGTATCGCACGATCACTAACTGCATTGCATCAATTGGGAAAACAAACCCCATACCGACACAACAGGTTAAAACAAAGCCAATAAATAAAAATGACCAAGTTGTGCCGATGGAAGTGGATGCTGCGCAGACATACAATCCACGAACCCGTACACCTCAGGAACTGGCCAAAATAGATCGGTGTCGCAGGGAAGGGCTCTGTTTCAAGTGCAAGAAAACAGGTCATTTGTCCCGTGACTGTCCTAACAAACAAACACCGGCAAAAATAAATGAAGCAGTCGTAACACCGACCCCAACAGTCGAAACAAAAACAGAACTTACTCCGGAACATCTGATGACGGGAATATTGGGACTATCAGTCACCAAGCGCAAGGAGATGATCTCTCAGTTGCTAATGGAGGCCAGTCTAGACGAGGACGACGATGAAGACACCACAATCAATGCCATCTACAGTACATTGAATGATGCGCTTACCGTCGAACTACCCCTAGAAGGGACCTCGGACACGATCTCTGCACTAATCGATTCCGGTGCATCTGACAACTTCATCGACAAAACCTGTGCCGAAAAATTTGACCTGACAACAATACCGGTAAAGGGAAGGCTAGTATACAATGTCGATGGGACCTTAAATGACCAAGGGAGTATCACCAACGCTTGCTGAGCCAAAGTAAAGTGGGGTCAACAACGATATGAGACGTTGCTATATGTTACTCACCTGGGACGACCTCGAATGATTCTAGGCCACCCATGGTTCCGGTCCACTAATCCGCGTATCAACTGGACCATGAATCGCCTCGAAGGGGAACCACACACAGTAGCAATCGACAGGAAAACCTTTATCGCAACCACGGCACAGCAAATGGCCGAAAGGAACTGGCAGGACAACAACGAGTTACCCAACCATTACAGACCATGGTCGACCGTTTTCTCGGAAGATGCTGCAAAAAGGTTCCCACCCCAAAGAGAAGACAATCATGCAATCAATCTACTTCCCAGGGTTCCACCGACACTGAAGTGTAAAATCTACCCCTTGAATGCAAAAGAGCTGGAACATCTAGACGAAATTTTGCAAGAACACCTCGAAAAGGGGTATATCCGCGAATCAAAATCGCCTTACACATCGTCATTCTTTTTCCTCAAAAAAAAAGATGGCAAGTTAAGACCAGTACAAGATTACAAACCATTGAATCAGATAACACTGAAGGACACATATCCGATCCCCCTGATCTCTAATCTGCTGGACCAGCTTGCAGATAAAACTTTGTTCACGAAGTTTGATATATGCTGGGGATACAACAACATCCATATCCGCAATGGGGACCAGTGGAAAGCAGCGTTCAAAATGCCCAGAGGTCTCTTTGAACCTATGGTGATGTACTTTGGCTTAACTAACTCTCCAGCTATGTTTGTCTGAGCGATGAATCGCATTTTTCACGTATTACTGGCCAAGTATGCGACAGAACTCTTCATATATATGGATGACATATTGATCGCCACCACCAACGACCTTAAGTGCCACCGGTTCATCGTAGGACAAGTATTGCAAACACTCCTTGACGAAAGTTATTTTTTAAAACTTTCCAAATGCACGTTCGAACAAACCACAATCGATTACCTCGGTATGACCATCGCAAACGGAACCATACAGATGGGTAGCGACAAAGTTTCGGGTCTTTGTGACTGGCCCCGAACGCTCACCATGCTCAAGCAGCTACGGAGTACACTAGGTGTCTTAGGTTACCAGCAACCTTTTATCCCATGCTATGCCGAACTCGCGCGACCACTCACACGCTTGCTACAGAAAGACGTTCCCTTCGAATGGACCAGCAACTGTATGGAAGCCTTGAATACACTCATCACCATCGCTTGCTCCCGCCCAGCTCTCCGACAACCCGATATATCGTTGCCTTTCCAACTACAGACGGACACGTCATTATATGCCATAGGCGCCATACTTTCCCAACTTGACGAAAGAAAGAAACCTCAAGTTGTGGGTTACTTTTCTCAGTCCTTAAACTCCGCCGAGCGCAACTACGACGTATACGATCGGGAACTCCTCGCACTTATTCGCGGACTCAAACATTGGCGCCATCTCTTAGTCGCTGCACAACACCCCATCACCATCCTCATTGACCATCAAAATCTGCTCCATTATTGCACCCCCCAGAACATTAATTGTTGTGTAGCCCACTTGGTCAACATCCTCGCTGATTACAACATCGTCCTTAAACACATCCCGGGACCTACTCTGCATGCGGATAGCCTATCACGCCATCCCGGACTTGTAACAACTGATTCTGACAATCAACAAGTCACAGTCCTCCCCCCGTCCCTTTTCGTCAATGTCGCTCACACCACGACGCTTGACGACCAATGTCATGCGGCCCAACGTAATCACCCCTTGTTCTTTTCCTCGATTCGCCAACCACTTTCTTACGACTCCATTGGTCTTGCTTTCTATCTCGGATGATTAGTGATTGTGGATGACACCTCTTTGCGGAGGGGGGTAATTTGATTGTTCCACGACCTTCCTTCTGCAGGACACCCAGGACAGTCTACCACACTAACAGCCATACAGAAACACTATTGGTGGCCAGCCATGAAAAACGACGTAATCAACTATGTCCAGGGCTGTATCGCATGCCAAGCCAACAAGAACCTCAATAATCGACCACGCGTACCACTATCACCCATCTACCCAGACGGAACACCCCTACCGTTCAAAACGATAGCGCTCAATTTCATCGTAAAACTGCCAAAATCCCACGACTTCGACGCGATCCTCACTATCACAGACCAGGGATGCTCCAAAGCCAATATATTCATCCCCTGGAAAGAGAAGTTCGGTACAGAGGAAACGGCGCAAGCCTATATTCGACACGTGCTACCACATTATGGGCTGCCCGATAAGGTCATATCTGACCACGACCCTCGTTTCACGGCTTCACTAGCAAGAAATCTGTGTTCAGCCTTAGGCATACAACAAAACATCAGTTCTGCATACCACCCTCGGACCAATGGACAATTGGAATGAACTAACCAAAAGCTGGAACAGTACTTGAGGATTTATGCTAACTATCAACAGGATCAATGGGCAGCGATGTTACCCATCGCGCAGTACGCCACTAATGCCTGGCCATCGGAAACTACTCGGAAGACACCATTCGAACTGATCATGGGGTTCGTACCTACTGTTCATCAACCAAAAACACCTACACAATCTCCTATGGCCGACCAGTGATTAGCAGAACTAGTAGAAGCCCGAACCAACGCGCAAGCTGCAATGAAAGCGACGCAACTGCGATGGATCACCGAATCTCCACGATATCAGCCTTATCGATTAGGAGATAAAGTCTGGCTAGACACAACAAACATCAGAACTACCCATCCATCCGCCAAATTAGCACCACAACGATATGGACCCTTTATCGTATTGCAACAAGTATCAGATATGGCTTATCGTCTACAACTCCCAACACATTGGAAAATACACGACATCGTTCACATGGGACTACTCACCCCTTATCGAGAAACGATCATGAACGATAAGAAAGAAGTACATCCCCCACTGGAACTAATAGACGGTGAACCTGAATGGGAGGTAGAAGACCTTCTCAATTACCAAACACACAGACAAAAGAAGACGCCACAATATTTGGTACGGTGGAAAGGTTTTTCCGCAGCTCACGATAGTTGGGAACCAGTCTCGAATTTGCACGCTCCTGAATTGATACAGCGCTATAAGGACAGGTCGCAAATGAAGATCAATCACATCAGCTGCACCATGGAAAGACATCCCCCTCAGTTCCCCATTGTCTCTAACCGTGAACTTCTGGACGACGTCAATCAACGTATCGAACAAGAAGTAAACGAGTGGGCGAGGGTAGTGATGAACAGACACATAAGAACTATACTCACAGTGAACTGATAGTACTGTGGTGAGATATAGAGGGTGACTGGAAGCAGCACAGGAGTGTCAAGCAGAGTGAAGCAAAGTGGAAGTCTGGCACACAGCAGAGTGAGAACTGATAATAGTATTACAGGAGAGGGACTTTACCTGGCACACAGCAGAGTGAGAACTGATGTGGTCCAGGGCGTACAGAGTACTCTACTTATACTATACAGAGGTGTGACACTAGTACAAGGGTAGTAACATAGAGTCACAGAATACAAGGAGCGTTGTTCTACATACAGGACAAAAGGAATGTACCAAAGGAGAACAAGGCGACTAGAACAAAGAAAGTCCAGACTAAGATGATATCATAGTGACATCACAATAAAGATAACGCTAGAAAGAGAACAAGGAAGGAGTACAATGAAGAGTCCGGAGTAGTCCATATGATGTCATTGTTCAGTGATGTCATAGAAGTCCTAGATTGTACAGATCAAATCAAATCTAATCTAAAGCGGTCCTAATTAATCTACAGCAGTCCATATCTGTAAGTCCGGTCCGTTAGAGCCGCTAAGTGCGCAAGGGTCACTTATCAACAGGTAGGACCATCTTACAATGCGCTACTCAACTCACCTCGCTCGCGCGAAGATATGTGGGGATTGAGCACCCACATAGGGGACAACGGCTATCACTATCGCCATTCCCAGGCTAAACAACAACGACAACAACGACTGAGACAAGAGGTACTCGAGGACATTGCAAAACAACGCCTCGCTCAGGCTGCCGATGACACGCCACCCCTACGCACACCGCATCCTCTCCCTGCACGACCCATCGCCAACACTGATGCACCTGCAGGTGATTGGCAGAAGACGTTACCTGAACATCTGTACTGTGATGACTCACTGTCACTCGACAGGGGGTCACAACATAGGCAGAGACTGGGGGCTGAGAGGGTGTGGGGAAGAGATGTTCGACGACAGAAGAACACAAGATACGCTCTTGGCTCGGTAGAGGAGTAGTGGTGCGCGATGAGCAGGGCACTCAAAGGAGCTGTGAGGCAAGAGGGAGGATGTCACAAGTGGACAGTCTGAGGGACTGTCCATAGAATTGCACCAGCTTATATACTACAGGGGGTGGTCTGTGCGTAGGTTTAGGGCAGGCTTAGGGCCTGTCCATGGGTGCTGCGCAGTACTGCACAAAGGAACATTCTAGAGACATCTAACAATAGAGTCCAATCAGAAGGGGTTTAAACATAGTATGACTGCACCGCAGCCGATGGCGCAATCTTGTGTCAGAATGGCATGATTCCGCAGTCAATGCGGGAATCCCCGAGGGGTGGTGACTTGGTTGATTATCTTTGTTGATTGATCAACAATCAACTGTTGATTAGTACACGTGTACACGACACGTGACTTGGGGACGTGACTGATCACGTGATCGTTTGAGAGCAGAATTCAAACTCCGATTCGGAATTCCCCTTTAGGAAGGTGATTACATAAGACCGGACCGACGCGGACCGGTCCTAAGTGCCCTTGAGTCACGACCGATTTATAGGTTCGTGACACGTACCAGGTAGAAATACCTTACTCGGACGGCAAATGATGAAACACGGCATACCTGCAATTTGTCATTAACCAATGTGACCAGCCAATTGTCATTGCCACGGAAGGAAGGGGGAAGCTGTAATATTATGAGGAATTGACAGTGTGGCCACGCCCCGACATACAGCCCCGTATTCTTGAAAAGGAATACATTGACATATTCCGACCAGAGCACGCCGCCCGAATCAACGTCGATAAAGCACTAGCGCGGCTCGCCGACCCCGGTTTGAGCGCCGATGTTTATCGCTTCAGACAGTCGGCCACGCTTCAACAACAGCTCACGCAACACCTGCGAGAAGCCAAACACAATCTCGTCGATTGGGCCAACAATGCCGCTAGCATCAATAAGCGGCTACTCAATGCCTGTGCCATTACGCGTCTCACGCCCTACTTGCCCAAGCCAATGCCGACAGCACTTGCCAACATCTTCACTCACGACGGGATCTCTGATCCTCGCCTTCGACACCATCAAGCTGTCATCATGGCTGAACAAGTCCTTCCCATATGTCACGGTCACGTGACATCGTGACGTCACGTCACGGAGCGCGCGACTCAACCCCGTAAGTTTTGCAGAAGTCTGGTATCGTCAAAAGCACGCCTTATGGTGCTAGGATTGCGAATCGTCCACGTAGTAGTAGATAAGTGACGTGGCATGTAGAAAACGGCCCCCGAAAACCCCAGTCTGTACGAGTATAAGACGTCGCACATAGAGTAGCACATAGCTTGTCTACTCTTAGTTCTTGAATCCGACTTAGTCTGCCTTACCTCAGAACCCCGCGTGTCCTCCCCTCTCTCTAGCGATACTCTCTGAGTTGAGCCTAGATATCCCCGAAGCTTGACTTGTTTGCAGAACAAGTCCCGACTCTACCAGCGCGTCGAGCTCAGCTCCGCAGAAAACCCGGACGGTCCCTCGGAACCGTAACATAAGAGTAGACCTCCTACTACTCTGCCGCTGAACGAGGCGTAAAAGCGTTCCCAGACAGAAACGCGACACGAATCGCCCGAAGGAGGCACGTCGTCGCCGTGGCACTCGATCGAGCATACGCCTACTTCGAACCAGAAACAGAAGATCGCGACCCAACAGTAAAAAGACTTGTCATTAGACGAGAAGTCGACAACCTAAGCGACATCGTAACCGGTGGAATAAATTGGATACAGGGTCGAGGATACGTTGTACGTCGAGATCCTAGCCCTGCCCTCGACGTCGAGTACGCAGAAGAAGAAGACAACTGGTACGAAGTCTTTATCGAAAACTCCGGCTGGTACACCTATACGAACGCTCGAGTGGACGGTCCGCATCTCTGGGGGTTGAAACGTCGATCAACCACTCAAACGGTACCAACCTACAACTGGGTAGAACATAAGCGCCTACTCGCAAAACAGAAAGGAAAAAGAAAGTCACCCCAGCCGGCACCAATACCAACCATCATACCGACTCCCACACCAGTCAGCATACCAATGGCTAGCGGAAGCGGAAGCAGCAGTACCCCCTCGACAGTATCGGGACCATTACAAGGGGCAGCGCCAGCATTTTTCGACGGAAATAGATCGCGAAGTCTACAATTTCTGCATGAGTTTAATCAATTCCGACGTGTCAACCGAACCAACGAGCGAATGGTTAGCCCGTATCAACGAGTCGCTTTAGCACTTACCTTGATACGAGGACCCGCAGTCGAGAAATGGAACCAGAGTCAAGATAAAAAGTTGGAAGCAAAAGTCAACGACCCCACTCATCCCGTCGCCGAAACTAACGAATCGTTGTGGAACGACTTTGTAACCGACTTCCAACAAGCCTGGACAGATACACTCAGCCAGCAAAATGCATACGCCAAACTAACCACACTCACTATGAAGGGGGACGACATCGACGATTATATTGCCGCGTTCGAGCAACTGGCAGAAGCCGCAGACTGGGATCTGGCGGCAAAAGGAACGGTCGACTTGTTTCGGAGAGGTTTGAGGAAGGGACTCCTAGTGTCCTGTTTTAAACGAACGAAGATGCCAATAACAATGGACGACTGGAAGGAGGCTACCCGTGAAGAAGTCCAGCGATACCGCACCATTACAAACTGTATCGCCACAATCGGCAAATCGACACCATTACCACCGCAACAGTCGCGGCCACCCAAAACTGCAAGTCGAAACGATCAGGTAGTACCAATGGAGGTAGACGCAACACAAACATACACTCCCCGCGTCCGAACTCCTCAAGAACTGGCAGAAATGGACCGATGTCGAAAGGAAGGCTTATGTTTTCGTTGTAAGAAAACGGGCCATTTGTCGCGCGACTGCCCAAATAAAAGAACTCCAGCACGCGTCAATGAAGTCGCCGTTATACCCACGCCAAGCCCCGTCATACAACAGACATCCCCAGAAACTTTGATGACGAGTATACTAGGTCTATCGGTCGCTCAGCGGAAGGGCATGATCTCTCAGTTGCTGATGGAAGCTAGTCTAGACGAAGACGACGAGGAAGAAACGCTGGAGATCAACGCCATTCAAAGTACATCCAGTGACGCGCTCACCATCGATATACCAGTCACCGATACAACGACAACAATCTCTGCGTTACTCGACTCCGGGGCTTCAGACAATTTTATCGATGCCAAAAGCGTGGAAAACCTCGGTGTAAAAACCGTAGATGTCCATGATCGACTAGTGTACAACGTCGACGGCACCAGAAATGAACATGGCAGCATAACAAAGGCCTGTCGAGTCTGCGTGAGCTGGGGAAAACAACGGTATAACACTCTGTTATACGTCACTCACCTAGGCCGACCTCGCATGATCCTTGGACATCCATGGTTCAAGGAAACCCAACCACAAATAGATTGGTCGACAAATCAATTGCAGGGCGAACCACGAGAAGTAACCATGGAACGACTCGCACGAATCGGAACGATAGCGCAACAAATGGCGGAAAAGGGACTCAAAGAGAACAACGACTTACCTAAACATTACGAACCGTGGTCGACAGTGTTCTCGGAAGAAGCCGCAAAAAGATTTCCACCAAGTCGGGAAGACGACCACGCGATCACGCTATTACCCGACGCGCCGCCTACCCTGCGCTGCAAAATCTATCCCCTGAATGCCAAAGAATTAACACACTTGGACGAGTTCTTACAAGAACATCTAGAAAAGGGGTATATCCGAGAGTCGAAGTCGCCCTACGCATCATCCTTTTTCTTCCTTAAGAAAAAGGACGGGAAACTCCGTCCGGTACAAGATTACAAACCGCTAAATCAAATCACGCTGAAGGATACGTACCCGATCCCTCTTATCTCGAATCTCCTCGATCAGTTGGCGGATAAGACTCTGTTCACGAAGTTCGACATAAGGTGGGGTTACAACAACATTAGAATCCGAGACGGTGACCAGTGGAAAGCGGCATTCAAAACACCGCGGGGTCTATTCGAGCCCATGGTGATGTATTTTGGGTTAACCAACTCCCCAGCTACGTTCGTTCGCGCAATGAATCGCATCTTTCGGACGTTACTGCTCACGTATCCGTCCGAACTCTTTATCTACATGGACGATATCCTCATCGCAACTACCGATGACCTTCTTCGTCACCGAACCATCGTCGGACACGTCTTGCAGGTCCTTCTCGATGAAAGCTATTTTCTGAAGCTGTCCAAGTGCGCATTCGAGAAAACGGAAATCGACTACCTCGGCATGACTATCGCTAATCGAACTATTCAGATGGGCGACGACAAGGTCTCCGGTTTACGAGACTGGCCTAGGACCCTTACCTCCGTAAAGCAACTACGTAGTACTCTCGGTGTACTGGGGTACCAGCGACCTTTCATCCCTCGTTACGCAGACCTAGCCCGACCTCTTACTAACTTGCTACGCAAGGATGTTCCATTCCAATGGACCAAGGAATGCTCCACAGCGCTTGACACGTTACTGTCCATCGCGTGTTCGCGACCGACTTTGCGACAACCCGACCCCACCACTCCATATCAACTGCAGACGGACGCCTCCCTCTACGCCATCGGTGCTATTTTATCCCAGGCTGATGCGCGACAAAAGCAACAAGTAGTCGGTTACTTTTCACAATCGTTATCTCCCGCGGAACGGAACTACGATGTATACGATCGGGAACTATTAGCCCTCGTCCGTGGCCTCGAACATTGGCGACATCTTCTTGTCGCCGCCATGCACCCCATCACTGTACTCGTGGATCACCAAAACCTCCTCCATTACCGCGCCCCCCAGCATATCAATCGACGCGTCGCACGTTTGGTCAACATTCTCGCGGATTATCACATCCTCCTCAAACACGTTCCAGGCCCTACGCTGCACACCGACGCTCTATCCAGGCATCCCGCCCTTCTTCCCACCGACACTGATAACTCTGACGTCACAGTCCTGCCTCAGTCTCTTTTCATCAACATCGCCCGTGTTACCACGCTCGATGACCAATGCCGCGCTGCACAGGCCCTCCACACCCCCTTTCTCACCTCCCTCCGCGGTCCCGTGTCCCGTGACGCCACAGGTCTGTGGTTTCATAACGACCGACTCGTGATCGTGGACGATCCCTCCCTTAGGAGGGGGGTAATTCGGTCGTTTCACGACCTTATCTCTGCCGGCCACCCAGGACAGTCCAACACCTTACTAACTATTCAGAAACATTACTGGTGGCCAAATATGAAAATGGACGTCATCGACTATGTCCGCGGCTGCACGGTATGTCAGGCAAACAAAAATCTCACCAATCGTCCTCAAGTCCCATTATCTCCGATCTACCCGGACGACTCACCTCTGCCATTCAACACCATCGCTCTCAACTTCATTACAAAGTTACCAAAGTCGCGAGGGTTCGACGCCATCTTAACCATCACAGACCAAGGATGTTCAAAGGCAAACATCTTCATACCTTGGAAGGAGACATACGGCACCGAGGAAGTAGCACAGTCGTATCTACGACACGTCCTCCCCCATTACGGACTACCGAATAAAGTAATATCAGATCAAGATCCCCGGTTTACCGCCGCACTGGCAAGGGCTTGGTGTTCCGCACTAGGCATTCAGCAAAACATTAGTTCCGCCTATCATCCACGCACCGATGGACAATCGGAACGAACCAATCAGAAACTAGAACAGTATCTCCGCATCTACGCCAACTATCAACAAGACAACTGGGCACCGATGCTTCCGATAGCCCAGTACACCTTCAATGCCTGGCCATCAGATACCACGCGAAAGACACCGTTCGAACTTCTCGTAGGGTTCGTACCCGCCATACATCAACCAAAGGCGACTACTACGCCCCCCACGGCCAACGAACGACTAGCGGAACTCGCAGAAGCAAGAACCAACGCAAAGAACGCGATGTACCGAGCTCAACAACGATGGGTATACGAATCTCCCAGGTATCAACCTTATCGATTGGGCGATAAGGTATGGCTCGAAGCCACTAATCTTAGAACAACGCATCCATCAACGAAGCTAGCCCCACGACACTATGGACCTTTCATCGTTCTCCAGCGCGTCTCGGATACAGCCTATCGTCTTCAATTACCGACACATTGGAAGATTCACAACGTATTCCACGCCGGCTTACTTACGCCCTATCGCCAGACATCCATGAACGGAGATAAACAAGAAGCTCCCCCACCGGAACTTATCGAAGGAGAACTGGAGTGGGAAGTCGAGGAAATCCTCAACTATCGTACGACAGGACGAAAGAAGACGCCACAATATTTGGTTAGGTGGAAAGGGTTCTCCGCAGCACACGATAGTTGGGAACCGGTCGATAACATTCACGCCCCCGACTTGATTCGACAATATAAAGAACGAACACAGTCGACGATAAACGCTATCCACGTCGATACCAGCATGAACCGACATCCCCCTCAATTCCCAGTCATCTCCTCTCATGAACTCCCAGATGAAATCAACCGACGCATTGACCGCGAGGTCAACGAGTGGGCTAAGGTTGGGCCGTCATATAACGCCCTCCTGAACTCACCGCGTTCGCGCGAGGACATGTGGGGTCTGAGCACTCACATCGGCGATGACGGTAATCACTACCGTCACTCCCAGGCGAAACAGCGCCGTCAGCAACGCCTCAGGCGAGAGGCCCTCGAAAGCATAGCTAGTCAACAAGTCGAGCGCACTAATTGGACCGCATCACCGGCAGAACCTAGCCGACTCGTCCACCCTCTCCCAGCACGACCTAGTACCGGTAATGCGATGCCTGCCGGAGACTGGCAGAAGACGCTACTGGAACATCCCTATCAGGTAGAAATACCATGCTCGGACGGACAGCGCAGAAATGCCGCCTATCTGCAGTTCGTTATCAATCAACGCGATCAACCAATCACCATTGCAACCGAAGGGCGCGGTAAGCCGTATTACTACGAAGAACTGACCGCACGCCCGCGCCCCGACATACAACCGCGCATCCTGGAAAAGGAATATATCGACATGTTCCGTCCCGATCATCCCGCACGACACGACGTCGACAAGGCATTGGCTCGACTCGCCGATCCGGGACTGAGCGCCGATATCTATCGCCTCCGACAGTCTGTCCAGCTCCAGCAACAGCTTACGCAAAAATTGCGTGAGGCGGAGTACAACCTCGTAGATTGGTCCATTAACGCCGCAGTCATCAACAAACGCATCCTCGACGCGTGTGCAGTCACCCATCTCACACCCTATCTGCCGAAACCGATGCCCGTAGCACTCGCGAACGTGTTCACCCACGACGGCATCTCGGACCCCCGACTTCGACACCACCGAGCCGTCATCATGGCCGAACAGGTCTTACCCGTACCACCTCGCCCACTTTCGCGCACGTTCGCGGAAGCCGTCGTAGCCAACCCAAGACGCCTTACACTCCCACAGCTGCATGACGAACCACGCCACTCATCATCGCCAACTCGTGAACCGGGAGAAATCTCGGCACCGTCTCCCGCATCCACCAATCCGACACTCGTTAACAACATTGAGAAGGACGACCGACACGAGAACCAACGTGCGTCGATTCACGGTCGAGAAGGGTTGCCAGCGTGCACGTGGTGCGGCGCTACCGACCATCTCACTTTCGAGTGTCGCACACCTCATGCCGGCTGTCTGCGGCGACATGTTTGTCACGTGTCACCCACCGTATCACACGCAGAAACGTATTGCGCGTGGCTCGCCGTGTTAGGGCGAGCTGTCGATCGCGAACGTAACACGCAAGTAAACGCGCGCCTCCGAGCGCAACGCCGTGGCGAACCGTATCAGCGACCAGCTCACTATATTTTCAGACACGACTACGATTTTACACATGCTGCTCGCAGCGCGAGTCGAGACGACTCGGCCTAGTAGGGGGGCTATGTCACGGTCACGTGACATCGTGACGTCACGTCACAGAGCGCGCGACTCAACCCCGTAAGTTTTGCAGAAGTCTGGTATCATCAAAAGCACGCCTTATGGTGCTAGGATTGCGAATCGTCCACGTAGTAGTAGATAAGTGACGTGGCATGTAGAAAACGGCCCCCGAAAACCCCAGTCTGTACGAGTATAAGACGTCGCACATAGAGTAGCACATAGCTTGTCTACTCTTAGTTCTTGAATCCGACTTAGTCTGCCTTACCTCAGAACCCCGCGTGTCCTCCCCTCTCTCTAGCGATACTCTCTGAGTTGAGCCTAGATATCCCCGAAGCTTGACTTGTTTGCAGAACAAGTCCCGACTCTACCAGCGCGTCGAGCTCAGCTCCGCAGAAAACCCGGACGGTCCCTCGGAACCATAACACCATACCACCTCGCACGTTGCCACACACGTTCACGGAAGCCGTTGTCGCCAACCTGCGCCGTCTCACATATCCAGAATTACATGAAGAACCATCGCGTTCGATATCTCCCACTCTCCGTGAACCGGGGGAAATCCCTGTACCCTCGCCAACACCCACCGACTCAACGGCTGTCCAGCAAACCAGCGCAACGGATCAAAGGGCAAACTAGAGCGCGTCGATACACAGCTGCAACGGCCTACCGGCGTGTACCTGGTGTGACAGCGAACAACACCTCACGTTCAAGTGCCGGACTCCTCACGCTAAGTGTTTACAGTGACGAGTCTGTCATGTCTCGCCCATGGTGGCACACGTGAGCACCTACTGTGCGTGGCTTGCAGTGCTGGGACGAGCCGTCGATCGCGAACGCAGCGTCTAAATCACTGCACGACTTCGCACCCAACGTCGAGGCGAACCCTACCAACAACCCACACACTACATGTTCAGACACGATTACGACTTTACACATGCAGCACAGGAGGCAAGTCGAGACAACTTACCCTAGTAGGAGGGCTATGTCACGGTCACATGACATCGTGACGTCACGTCACGCGATGCGCGTTCACAAGATTTGTCTCGTAAGTTTTACCAAAGTTCAGCATCGATCAAATGTCGTTCAAAGCACACCTTATGGTGCTAGTCTCACAAATCGTCCACGTAGTTATCGATAGGTGACGTGGCTTGTAGAAAACGGCCCCCGAAAACCCCAGTATGTACGACTATAAGTAGAGGTTCATCGAGTAGTACAAAGGCTTGTCTACTCTTAGTTCTTGAATCTGACCTAGTTTGTCTTGTCTCAGAAACCTGCGTGCTCTCCCCTCTCTCTAGCAATACTCTTTGAGTTGAGCCTAGAAATCCCCGAAACTTGACTTGTTCACCGAACAAGTGTCAACTCTACCTGTGCGTCGAGCTCAGCTCCGTAGAAAACCTGGACGGTCCCTCGGAACTGTAACACTCCGCAGTGACTGTACGTTCAGCGTGTGACTTGTCTCCATGCTAGGCTTGGGTGTGCTACTGGTTCAGTTCACTTACCTTCTCTTGGTCTAGTTGTTGCTATAAGTCATACCACTACAACATGATGTCATAGTCCAGATTGTACAGATCAAATAAGTAATCTAATCTAATGTAGTCTGTTATATATTTGTCCATTAGAGCCACTAAGTGTGCACAGGCTACTTATCAACACTACCATCTTTGCTGTGGTTGTACACCATACAGGCTCCCATTCAGCCTGTGTCATGTTGACACATGGTTTACATTCACCTATTATCTGCTACGTTGTCTACACCATCACAAGTCCAAGTTGGACTAACAACTGTGGAGCATAACAGTAACATAAGGTGTGCTATATTCAACAGACTAAGAGAAGACAAGTACTACTACTCCAAGTGCTACAGTTTATATATTGTACAAGACTAGGGTTTTCAGGACTATTTTCTGTCATATGTACTGCTGGCAAACTGCTGACAACTAAACATGAGGAGATTGGAAACTGCTGGCATACAAGTCTGATGGGGCATATGAATGTGATGTCACAGGGTGTGACAGTGGTGCAGCAGAGGGCACAAGAGAGAAGGCCAGGGGAGGGCACAAGAGGAGGCTGGGGGTGGCAGTGCAAACAGAGGCATGGGAAGATTCACATAACAAATACACCAGATAAGTTCTTTGGCTTTATCTTGATCTGTTTTACTCTTTATTTATATTGTTATTTGTATTTGTAAAACGAAAAATAAAGAAATCGGAGTATGAATCTGAGTGACACAAAAGTGGTCAGAGCAGAGGACTGTGAGATCTCTGTGAAAAGTCAAAGACTGTGGTTGCAGTTCAAATATTCATTCGATAAATCGGAGTTTAAAGCTAAGTAGCGGAGAAATAGACAAGCGGCCCGGACCGTGATAATCGTGGGAAACTGTGCGATACGGGAAGTGCCGGAGAGCGGCTCACGGAGAATTGAGCGGGGCTAGCGTTGTCGGCATCATACGCTACCTGGAGCTACACCTCGACCATCTCGACCACCTTGGTCCACCATGACCGCTCCTGGTCCAACTATCAAGACTTTTCAAAAACGGCTCTATACCGTCCTTCCAAGAGGCGCCGCCGTAACGCGCGCTCGCTCCAATAGTGCCAGTGCCTCCTCTCGTGCTCTTCACAACTATTCGCCTTCCTTGCATTATTTCGATCCATCTACTCCCACACCCTCTTCTCGCCCTGGCAACCCACATTTACTTTCTACTACTCGTCTACCTATAGAGGCCAGGACCGAGCCTGAAGCCCCAAATTCTGGTCATTCTCAACATGCGCACACGGGCCACGCTCCACCCTCCTCTCTTGCACTTACTTCCCCCCATTCATCCAACCCCGTGTCCTCCTATCAAAATGGTATTCCTTTAGCCAACTTTCATGCACCTCCTTTTTTTCTGTATCAACCCTTCACGCCGCCGTCCTCCCTACCCTCCTCTGCTGTCCTCGATTCGTGCTCACTTCCTCCACACGCCTCCACCTCCAAGCTCCGCTTCCACTTCGACGTAGGTGCCTATGGCATACCGAAATTCCGCCCTTCAAATGTGATGTCCGGCCGTGACGGTGTTGGTGGTGGAGAGCTTTGGTCCTACAACTCGAAACCGACGGAAGGACTTGACCTCGCCGTTCAAGTAGGCGAGGACGCCTATTTCGTTCGTGACAATGCGATGGGTGTTGCGGATGGTGTCGGCGGATGGTCCCGTACCCGTGTGTTATCCGTATCATTTTCCCACTTGTGGCGTATTCACCCCGGGTCTAGATTCGCCGAAAGGCGCCCCATCTCCGTCGGCGCTCTTCGCCCGTCGTCTCATGCACTGCTGTTCCGCCGAGGTAGTTGCACAGGCTTCCTCCTCCACCGTTTCTTTCCACGATGTGCCACCGTCATCAAAGACGACGTTTTTCCCTTATCCGGCCCCGCCTTCGCCACCACACTCGATGACCCAGGAAGGCCCGAACGAGGACATGATGGAAGACCTCGTAGATGGGCTCGATGTACTGCTCATCCTCGAACGGGCTTATGAGCGAGCTCTCAAAGCCCATGTCGTAGCGCCTTGTCCACTAGCGTCGACGCCCTCCTTACCAGCTCCATCTGAGCCAGAACCCTTATTAGCCGGATCTTCTACCGCCCTCCTTGCCGTGCTCGACAGCGCAGGTTCTCACGTCCCGACCCCAGAAGTGAGTGTAGTCCCAGAGGCATGTGCCCATGATGCGGTCATACGGATCGCACACCTCGGCGACTGCATGGGTATGCTCGTCCGAGGGGACGAAGTTGTCTGGCGCAGTGAGGAAATGTGGTGGCGCGTACGTTGCCCCTTTCTCATCGCTTTATTTCTTTGACTTATGCGCAACTTTTTGGCGTCAAGTTTAACACCCCACTACAGCTCGGCCCTCGGTCGGGCACGCTTCCCAGCGCGGCTCAAGTGTTCACTATCCCCGTGCATGTTGATGATATCCTCATCCTCGCCTCGGACGGGCTAAGCGATAACCTGTGGGACGAAGACGTACTAGATGAGGTCGTGCGCTTTCAGCGTACATTCCTTACCTCGTCTTCTTCTACTGCTGGCTCGCAGCTTCCACGACGAACGCTAGCCGGAATGCTCTCCGAGGCACTCTGCTCTCGCGCGCGTACCGTGTCGCAGCGGCGCTCTAAGATACCACTGACCGACGAATTTGCGACAACACCCTTGGATCCCGACGAAGAGATCCCGTTTGCGCGGAGAGCGCACGAGGCAGGACGTACTTTCAGTGGCGGAAAGTCAGATGGTGTGTTCCGCTCAGCATGCCTTGTGATTGTTTGTCGGCGAATCAGGTACTCATGTTCTGTTCTTTTCCAGATATCTCGGTACTAGTGGCTGTGATTTCCCCTGCTGAGGAAATCGCCAGCACCCGATGAGAAAGTGGATTTCTCCGCTGAGACATATACAGACGCTGTCTCTGCATTTCCCCTGTCTAGTTCTCCTTTTGGTTACTTTCCCTGACTCTTATGCACACCCTTTCCTCCAAAGCGACACATCCTTAAACCCATTTAGCTATTTCTTCCCATGCCTCCTTGGCACTTACGAAACCTATGTTATTACCCCCATCCACTTCTCGCGTCTCTCACCTAGCATTTTCCCCTTTGCATCGTATTATCTCTTATCTTTGACAAATTATTTCTCTTCGCATCCCAACTCCTGTACGTGGTAGAATCCGAAACCGGAAAGTAAATGTATGATTTGACAGAATTACATCTTACACCATTCATGTGTTCAGAATCATCGACCACTTTGTCCGCTCAACTTGTGTCCATCTCCTCCCCACCAGCTATGACAGCTATCGGTCTAATCTCCTCACTCACAATGAGATCCCGAACTTTCTCCCGTGTCCATGCAGTTGCGCCGCGGCGGAAGCCGTATTTGCGCTCCTTCTCGACTCGAACGTTGGGCATGACGTAGTTGCGCAGCATTTCAGTTTGAGTCGCAGTGATGACGCAAGCGTCTACGTTCGATCCCGAACCCAGGTCATTAAAAATACCGGCGGAGATGGCCGCTACGACTAGTTGCAGGGCTTCCGCACGCTAGGAATGGGGTGGGCAAACTGATGCGTCATTTCCAGAAGGCCACACACACCTCTAGATTTGGCCTCCATCCCGACTCAAATACAGCCATAGCAGCAAGCGAGCCAGAACCCATGGTAACATACGGCAGCTTGTCAGTCGAACCGTGGGGTGCGATGGTGAACAGGTGCGCGCCTGTAGCATCGACGCCACCCAATACGAGTGCAGCGCCGATGTGACCCTGGTGTCTGTAATGAGGCGAGTTGGTATATGCACATTCTGAACGGGCAGGAGGACATACTGGAAGAGCCGCTGTTTGAGCATGGTCATGGCAGTGACTACGCGGGGTTTGCGGCCCGTCGACAGTGCGTGCAGCTCGATGTTGCTCGAGATAAGAGCGGTGACGAACTCAGTATCCGCGGCGGTGCCAGCGCCACAACACCTGATAGACTCGCTGATATAGTGGATCTAAGCGATATACCTCTAGTCAGTCATGCTGCAAGGCTACAGTGGGAGATCATGGGCGAGGACCCAGTCGGCCGCGGTACCTTTTCGCAGTTTTTGTCTGCGACAATCTCGCCTGCGGTCGCGCGTGTATCTGCACCGAGCACGATCCCATCTTTGAATAGGCAGCCAACGATAGTAGTACCGGTGCTGGTCGCCTTTGGCATCTTCACGCCCTTGCCCTCGAGGAAAGCATTGCTAACGGAAACGGCTAAATCACTTTTTTGTGGGAAACACACTGCAAGACGCACCGATTCGCATTTGAGAAGTCAAAGCCGGGTTTCGTCGAATGAAAGGCAGAGGTCATGATGGGGTGCGGTCAGTTGTGTGCAGGGCGTACGCGTCGCAGGAGGTGCGATTATATAATCAGGTGCCGTTCCAAGGAAACCGCTTGGGACTCAGGCGTTTTCTCCTTTCCACCACATCTCAACTACGACGACCACGACGACACATAATGGAAGGATGGTCCAAATTGCAGTCAAGTCTCGCAAATCTCAACATTGGTCAATCTGCCAATAGATTCGCCAAAGGTTTCAACTCCCAGATGCAGGCCACCAGGGAGCGCCTGGGCCAAGTCGCACCCGACGAGATAACGGAACTTCCACAGGGCACGCACCTTCACACCCGCAGTCTCATCTCTCCTTTCATCTGACTTTTCGGTTCTCAGAGTACAAAGACCTCGAGATGCAAGTTGAAGCCCTCAAGACCGCCCACCAGGCGGTGCTCAAGTACGTAATGCATCGTTCTCCCTTATCCTCCTACTTTTTCAGGGTTTCCTAAAGCAGTCACCCACAGGGTCGCGAAAGCTTATGAGACCGAAACATACGACTACCCATCCCAGGTCCAAGAGACCGTCACCGAGCTTGGCGCTAATATTGGCCGTGGCGTCACCAACTTTGCTGCCAACAACCTCAAGGGGACGAACCTGCCAGCTCCTTCACCAGCCGCTGCACCCGTGCCTCAACATAAGACACTTCCCCATGCCCTCGGTCGTGCGGCCAATACGGCCGCCAACGCGCTATCCCACGTTTCTGGAGGCAATGACGCCCGCTTAGGTCAAGCACTCGCAGAGTACGGTGGGGCATGGGAGAAGATTGCCGATGCACGGGTACAGCACGACGAAACGGTTGCGCGCAGGTTCCTCGCCCCCTGGCAACAGACATTGCAAACCTCAATTAATGTCGCCGTCAAGGCGCGTCAGGCCGTCCGGGTCTCCCGTTTGGAGTTAGATGCTGCCAAGCAAACGTACGTGACTCTGGCCGTAGTTTGGTATTATCCCCTAACATTTGCTTTTCTTTCAGTTTGAAGAACGCCAGTCCTGCTAAGCAAGAGCATGCTCGTTTGGAAGTCGAGAATGCTGAGGACGACCTCGTGCAAAAGACCGAAGTTGCAATTACGCTGATGAAAGCCGTCCTCGACAATGTGCGTGACAATTTTTTGCGCTAGGTCTTCAGGCTAATCCTTTTCTTAAGCCGGAACCTATCAAGAATCTGAATGAGCTCATCAAAGCACAGGTAGGGTCCCATCACCCGCTTTTGCCAGGGTTCACTTTGTAATTTATCCCTCCTTCGCAGCTACGCTTTTACTCTGTCGCTGCCGAGGCTCTCAACGCAGTTCAAGGTGAAATCGAGGAATTGAGCGTTGCTGCCGAAGGCGACTACAGGTGCTTATTCTCGTTTGTATTCTGTGACCTACAATTTGCTGAGCACGCTTTGGTAGGAAGTCTCGCGACCACTGAGGTGCCGTTGAAGTGACGATGAGGATGAAGAGGATGGGACACATATGGACTGTGTATATGGCTACTGATCATAATATTCTGAGCCCCGCTTCTGTACGTGTCTTCACTGTGCTTTTGTGTGTGTGCTTGTGCACGGCGAATTTGTATTCCTTGTTTCTTCCATTCAACCTCCAACCCGCAACCACGACCACATTGTCATGCAGGAGCCACTGGTCTCTCGGCCACATTTGCTCTCTCAATGCACCCCGACAGATTTCCCATTATTGTCTTCAATGAGGAGCTCGTCGCCAGCGGTATGGTGATGAAGTCCATTGCTATAGACTCTGCGTGATACGACCCGTTGCATATCATCAACGATGGTGTTTAAGATTGCTCTCCCGCTTTCGTTAGCAGACTGTGTATCTTCCGCAAGCCCGGGTACTAACCCGAGACAGTAGACATGCAGAGTGCGTCTCACGTATGCCCCCCTTTGATATCGTTCTTCTCATTTTGGTCATTTCGGTAAAGGCGAATATATTTTTGGACCAACGTCTTTCCTTCTCTGCTCAAAGAGCGTCTGGTACACGACATTCGCAAACTAGGTCGCGTGCTCAAGACGGTAAGGCTTCTCGAAGGTGTGCTAACCCCCCGGAACCAGACGTCGTTTGTGGTATCGGAAATCTTGGCGGACCCATCACCCCGTTCTCTCCCGTTGTCTACTTTATCTCTTCACCCACGAAATGTGAGGAAGGAACGCGTTTTCAAAGACCCGGATATGTGCTTGTTCCAACACGACGACCGCAGCCCTACAAACTTTCAGAGATGTATGTATTCCAGAAGGTCCGCAACGTCTCCCCTCGGTAAAAACCGTTTCATCCGTGCGCAGTTTTCTGATACACACACAGCCTAGTAGCGCAACGTTGAATAGGTGGGGAACGCCACTTTCCTCCTCGGCCACCAGGTCACCCATCTCGTTTCACGCACCAAGCAGCACACCGTGCTAGAGTTCTGCACCCATTCTTCGAGCGAGCCACAGACCGCCGAGCTTGACTTGCTTATCCCCGCTTTTGATTATGCACGTGCCATCCTGTGGAAGCAAACAAGCTAGAAAGAGCTGCGCGTGCTCGGCGGAGTCAAGTACCCCCGCAATACTACCATAACCCATACAGACGCAGACCATATGAATAAGTGATTTTTTCCAAGCCGTCAATGGATCACATCAAACAGTACTAAGGGACCAAGTTCAGACCTGAGCTCATCGCCTCCAGAACGTTCGACTCAGAGCAGCAGCAAGGGGAGACCGACTGACTCCCTCTTTACTGCATTTACTTCCAGTACCCATCCGCGATCATCGAGACGTCCTTCGAGGCTAGCCTTCTACCACTCATTTCCCTCCGGGGAAATCATCCTCAGGTGCACTAGACCATCTCCCTAGACAAACATGTATCCAGCCAGCTCTGGACGAAGATGAGATCAACTACGACCTCGTCATCGGCGAAGAGCGGTGGAAGCACGCGAGTGTGGTCCCGTAAATGTGGGCAATGAAGCTTAATGAAGGCACGCGGGGTAACGGTAACTCGTAAGGTTTCCCCTTTCCCCTCTTTATATAAAATACACATCGATTGATTATATAGTTACACCAGTGCATGAATAGATGCATTCCAGCTCAACTATCATAGGACTTTGCCATGCCGCTCTTCGGGAAACGAGTTTCTACTTACAGATTGACTTCCTTTCTCACTCACAATAGGCTTTTAAGAGGGACAGGAGTTCCTGCGTAGTTGCCATGGTTTCGGGGTATCATTTATTTCCGGACAGCATGTCGGTCTAACCTACCACAGGTGTTTTGGATAACAACGTGATCCTGGGGTATTATACAATACGGTCGAAGAAGGATGAGGGTGTAGGAATTAATTCCCTATACGACACAGGTTCGATGGTATAAAAAACAAAACAACAGCACCAAAGTGAGGAGAACGTCAACGCAGTAGTCCAAACCGAAACCTTGTTCGTGACAGCTTCCGCGTGTCGGGTGCATAGATAAATGAACAATGAGAGGCTTTTAAAAAGGAATGACAACAGTGGGACACAAATATATCAAATGTAAAAAATAGCGTGCTGCAACATCCATCAGTTTTGAACGGGTGGAGAAAGGTTCAAATAAAAAGGGTGCCAAAGACGATAGCACCGGACACGTAGAGCAAGCTAGGGATATCCACCACCATGCCAAGAGCTGAATTCTTCTTCGTGGAAGAACTGGTGCTGCTGGGAGAAGTTGTGCTGGTGGTGCCACTGGAAGACGCGCTGTTGCCCGACGAAGGATTAGAGGAACCAGTGGTGCTTGAAGGAGCAGGTGATGCTACATTGAAGTTAGGTTGAGCGATACGGAAGTGAAGAGCCCATTCAAGAATACGCACTGCCAGGGGCTTTGACCTCGAAGTTGGAGCTGTTGGCATACACGTCGGTCGCATTGACGGGGTTGACGAACACGACTTGATAGCCCGTCCCAGGGCGAAGCGTTACATTCGTCACGGTGAACGACTACCCTCACATATTAAATCGTCGAATGTATAAATACCGTGCTGAGCATACCTCTTGAGAAACCGGAACGAAACGAACGATGGAGAAGTCGCCATTCAACGTTTGGTTATTTTGGTTCGTAATGATAATATCCACAGGGCTAGGGTCTCCAGAGTTATAGGTCCACTGGATCGTGTTGCTGGCATTTTGAACCCTGAGGAAAGAGAACAGAGAGGTCAGCGAGGCAAAGCGACGAGCGCTTGCCACTACACACCAGTATTGGGAGGCGGACGGCCCGGAAATGGAGATGGTGGCTGGGACAGACTATAAGACAAACTCCTCTCGCAGGTTAAAACAAGCCGTGCTCACCGAGGGCCGCAGAGGGGAGGAGAGCAAGGGCGAAGAGAGCAGCACGCATCGTAACGGTTGGGGAGAACTGGAAGTCAAAGGTCAAGAAGGGTGGAAAGTAGACGGGCCAGGGTTGATTCGAGTTGCATTTTTTTAAAACTCAGCGGAACGAATTTAAATTCCCTCCGAGGGGATGTCAACCCGTCATGACGGCAACATGGCCAAGGGAAAGCATTCAGGGTCATCTGCTGGACGTGGACGTGGTCGAAGCGGCCGAAAAAGGACTAGAGCGGCTAACACTCACACCCGTCGCGGGCTCCTAGCGAGCGACCCGTCGAGCGCTGGTGACGTTGAGTCACCCATCCCACCCACCGATGAGGAGAACGATGAAGGCGGATCCTCCTCTGTGCCAAGTAGTACACGTCTTTTTACTCTCACCCCTGATCTTTTCCTCTTATGTCTCTCCGTCTTAGGTGTCCCGATCCCTGTCCCAGTGGCGATGTGGGTCAGTGGTCGCCTCTTCCCGACTTCAGCTAGCCCATCTGACATGCAGTCTCCGTCCAGGATTTCGACCAATGTGATTCGCGGCGCTGCTCCGGAAAAAAGTTGGCTCGCCAACACTTGATAACCGAATTGCGCATTGGTTCTCGATTCCGGGGTGTTGTCCTCTCGTCCGTTCTTGATTTCTATATGCCCCCCGCGCCGTCATTGACGCATGTGATTGTATAGACCCAATGCAACTCAGGTTCTGTCACCAGCAGACAAAGAAATAATCGATAAAGGTGGTCTTGCCGTCGTTGAGTGCTCTTGGGCACGCCTGTCCGAGGTTCCGTTTTCGAAAATTGCGTCTCCCCATGAACGTCTATGTACGTTTTTTGCTCACTCTTATTTATTTATTGTGGACCCGGCTTGGCTTTGCCTGCACAGTGCCGTATCTCGTTGCGACCAACCCAACAAATTACGGCAAGCCCTGGCGGCTGAACTGTGCGGAGGCCCTTGCTGCTGCATTTTACCTGACTGGTCACGAGGACTGGGCGGAGAGACTACTGGCACCATTCGGGTGGGGCAGGTCATTCTACCCCGTCAATCAGTGTGTTTAGTTTGCTTCGTGCGATGAACGCTCGGAGTCATTCTTTGAGTTAGACACCTCCTGCGACGATACCGCACTTGTGACGATGCGGCGGCGGTTACGAAAGTACAAGAACAAATACTTGCCGAACTTGAAGAAACATATGAGGCTGCACGTCGTGCTCCAGGTATGATTTGGTTTAGCCCTGTTAGTCAGGACGCTCAGCACCTATAATAGAAGACGATAACAATAATGACCTTCTTGTTGCGAATCCGAACCATGCACCTCCGCCAGACTCCGACCCTGAACCGAGCCAGTCTGATGGCGAATCAACGGCGCAACCTTGAGAAAAGATATTATTTCACCATATCGTGTGCATCACTACCAGAACGAGAAAATGTTGCGGCTTCCTTTACGTCCTCGAACCCATCTCGGCTCTGGACTGATACCCCGTTTCACATAGGTCATGTGGCGTAAGTACTTCTGAGGGTGTTTTGCCTCTTTAGATTCCAGTGACGTAGGTTTGTAATCGGTCTACGCCACCTGAAGACTCATCCTCCCGAACGCCAATTCGTGCCCGAAATCAACCCTTTTCTACTAACCCTACTGTCTGGGCATTTTGTCCATTAGATGACCCCGTTGAGTGTATCTGGGATAATATGCAGTGTGCACTCCTGCGCTGCTACGTGCGGGTCTTTTCAGTGGGACCATGCATTCACGTACAGTACTGTATCACGGAGACCCGAATTACTCGCCGTTTGTCAAATACCAGTCATCACAGTTAGCCGGATTCCATCCACGGAAGTTACTTTTTTATGTGGAGCAGAGTGAACATTCTTGATTTTGTTCTACCGTGCACCAACGCGGTTCATTCCATGACGGTCCAGATCGTTCAGAAATGATGATCTGTGTCCACATTCCGACGGCTTTGTCCCGCATTTGTCTCGCGTTCTCACTCTAACCTCTGAGATAGTAAGCCGCGATGCCCCGGCTTTCAGCCTGTGCGCTCGTACGTTTTGACAGTGGCCTTGTTTCTTTTTTTTTTTTTTTTGGTACCAGTATCTGATTCCGCACAGATCACCATGTAAAAAAGCACTGACGTGATGATGACAATTTTTTTTGGCATGTCACCACTTCTCTCTCGAAATCATTACTACGACTTGGACACGCGTAACCGCGGAACTGGTCCCGGTCAAGGTACAGTTACTGTAACTTGTCATATTGAACCCTTGTGCTCGAAAGGGGCAGCGGGGCCACTTGGTCGCTTTCTCAAACTTGAAGTCGCTATCCAATACAGTACTATCATCAACAACTCGATGCGGAGTGAGACAATCAGCCATGTGTACCTTTTTTTTTTTGGTTGACTGCATGACATTTACATATTTGATATCGCACTGGCAGCTGTTACTGTTTTAGCGGTACACTCTGACCGTGACACTCTCAATTCATGTTGTCTAAGTAGGACCAAGGTCCGTGATTCTCGGGTCACAAGACCTGTACACTTCTCTTCATCACAGGTGCTCGTTGGAAAGTTAGACATGGCAGACGGCCCCAGCCATCCACGAGGTCATGATTCCCAAGCCCAAGCCCACTTCTACATGCACCCACTGCTACTGTGGACACGTCTGCGCCATGCTTCCACCTCTTACGATGCAGCCGTTCCGAATAGTCGTGGATTGGACGATACACGCACCTGTGCCGGCGGATACGCTCGCGCAGCCCGGAACGGACCACCCATATCAGCGAGCTCGCAGCTTGTCTTGCATTCACCAAATTTGCCGTGGACCATTGCCATTGGGCCGATTGGTTCACTGCCGAGTTTCTTCATTAGCAAAGTAGTCGTCAGTGCAAGGTAACAACCCCGGCGGCGCTGACGAACCTACATAGTGCACGTGACGCTCATGACCTGCATGACCCTCGAAGAGGGGCCGCACCTGGTGAGCGCTCTCGCGTGCAGCGTCACATAGCCGTGTACAAGCAATGTTGCGTGTGCATGGGTGACAGTTGGGAGTGTGGGATCCACCGGGTGGACTGGTTCGGCTCCAAATTTGGTTACCGCCGAGATCGACAAGAGCAATGAAGTAGGTGAGTCGACAGGCTCGCGTTTGGCAGGTTTTGACGCTCGACCCTTCTTAAGTTACTCCTGACTGGCCTCACCCCTTCGCACATAGGGATCTACTGCGACTGATCTCCTCGAGTCCAAACATCCCAGCCAGCCTTCCACGCAGTGTCTGCGATCCAGTCAGAGTCTTTTCAATGCACCAGCACCCCTAGTCCAAGTTTCCAGCACCACAGGTCCATGAAGTGAGTAGAGGCCTGCTGCAATTGCTGCAAATCGATACTACTTCTTGTGTATTATTAAGCAAGCAACCTGATACACGAGAAGTGAGCATGTGAAGCGCTTCGTCACATATGTATCGGGTATGCTAACGGCTGCACCTAAATGCGACCCCACCCTGGCCGCTCACTCACCTCATCGGCAAGCCAGAAGATGCACCACTTTGGCATGACCCACGCATTCACAGTGAACGCAAACCGTGTCTCGGCGGCATCAGCCTCAAGTCCACAGGCAAGCTCGATGGGGGGTGCGTGTTCCTCTTTTCAAACCACTTCATAAACCGGCAGTGGTGGTAGTCGCAACTTCACAGTGCCAGTTCGGGCCCTCTGGCTTGTCGATCATTGATCACTGTCCACCTTTTTGTACACCATGTTTCGATTGGATTTCCGACACTTTCAGCTTCGTTCTCGATACCACTTTTGTGGGACAGGCGTCTTCGGATGGGAACCTGAGGGCCTCGTTCAGTGAAGTCATATGGCAGTAACACGTACTTCTGCTGACTGCCCTTCTTCTTGACTGTATGTGGCAATTGCCGCCTTGGGCCTTCGCCTTGCATTCGCGGACTGATCACAAGCCTACGCCACTAAAACTCGCCAAAGACGTGGAACGCTCTCTGACTCTGAAGTGCTGTGCAGCGACGATCCCATACCCTACATCATGCGAGACTGGGTGGTTCGAGGACGTAAAAGAAGCCGTGCACCCTCTCTCGTTCTAATAGTATCTCTATCAAGGTTACGCCGTTACTGTAACATCAACTCAGCTCGGAATACGGATACGCAACGGTTTGGAACGTCGTTCTACTTTAGGTGCCGAGCGCAACATGACTAAAAGCCCAGCTAAAATTCGCACCTATAACATGGCGTGCTGCCTCATAGGTTTCCTCAAGTTCGGCGAAAATCTGTTCAGACTAACACTTCTTTTGGTGGAAAGGAAGAATCCAATTACAGAAACCAGACGGTTCCTCCAAACAAACAGTATTTCAAAAAAAAAAGATTTCCAAACAAATGATTCCGTTTCTCGTCCTTACTCGGCACATCCAGGGCGGAGGGGGAGAGAGGGGTGGAGACATCGGGAAAACAGTGTGGACGATGGGGTAGGATGTGTTGTTCTGTAGCACAAATTCAGAAACCGTATTCGACATGCACCTCATGCACGGGGCTTCGAGTGCAAAAAACTTACGGCTGACAAGTAGAACACCTCCCGAGTGAAGAATCGTTCAAGATAAGGTGCATCCGGGGCCTCCGAGTCTCTCGCCGTCGGAGTCGATGGGAGTCGAGGGCTGGGGAGCTGACTTGGGCTCGGGCTCGGAGATGATGGAAGAAATCGAAGAGAGCAAAGTGAAGAAATCCATGGGTGGTCGAAAATAGGTCTGTGAGCCGCTTGCGAAACTTGGTATGTCACTGAAGTTCGGATTGAACGTATGACGATGAGGAACTGTCTCTCGTCGCCTCCTTTCGAGCCTGTCTTTATACGTTCTGAGTCGATTGCTGTCGTAATATGACCTAGCCATGCGACTCTGATGGTACGGTATCAACCCCTTATGATCTACTGTAACAATCTCATAGAAGGCAGGCCGACGATGGCGACTGCAATGTAGGCCGCGGAGGTATTGAGGTTCTGTAAGCCAAGCAACTGAGGAATATTCTTATGAAACTGTGGAGAAGGTTTCTACACGTAGGAACTAGGTGTAGAATGCTCCCAATGCACAGTACACGCGTGCATGTGCCGTACACGATGTGTTCTCCATTTATTCAATGGGGAATTCGCGGCTAATCCGATGTTTCGACTTTGAAGTTGACTCGGACGCGCAACCGAAAAATTGCTGAAGGCTGCTCTTATCGCCCTCGATACCCGTACAGTGCGGGATTTGGTGATGAGCGCTGTTTGAGTTCGACTGGCTGCCTTGACCCATGGAAGGAGGTGCGCATTACTTACAGAGTACGGCGATACATTGAAGCAGATACCACGACTGTGGCGGGAGTCTGAGACTGGTTGCGCAACAGCGTGCTGCAGTGACCGTTCCTGTCTCTGCTGAGGACTCCAGAGATCGCAGTTCTAGGCCACCTCTTCGTGGTGCCCAAAGCGCAAGAGAGTGTAGACATTTCTTGGAAGATGGACCTGAGCCCGCAAGCTGTAGGGTGGGTCAGATCCGGTCAGATTTCACGGCGTGGTGTGCAGGTGTTGGGTAAGGTTCAGTTGGCGACGCAAAGTGCTCAGGCCGGACCAAGCGTGTCGAGTCGAAGGATCACCGTGACTCGGCCAGCGCATCACGTGTGCGTACGATCCTTGGTACCGTGACGATCCCACCAGGCACATTGGCCACTATTGTGGCGCGTGCATCCATGCGCACACACGCCGCAGACGCCGACGATGCGCGATTGTCGGGTCTCTCAGCCTGAGCTTTTTGTCGTTATCGACGTGACACCCTCGTGCTAGCGCCTACACCTCATTCTTTGCCTTTTGTTGGCTTTCGACTCCCGCGGCTAATCCCCGCTCAGCTTATCCACCTTCCTATGAGACCTGGGCTTTCCTGTGTCAGGTTCTCCGACGGTCGCACATCGTCAGCGTGTGGCGTGTGTGCGTGCGGACGCACACGCCGCCGTGACGGCCAACGTGACCCACTGGCGGGCACACACACACACGTACCGAGCCATTGGGATCTTCGCCGTGCTCGGTCCCGGGTTCGAACGGCTGGAGCACTGCGTCAACCATCAGCTTCACCCAACACCCTGCATTGCACACCGCGCCGTGAAACCCGACCCACCACTCTACATCCTACGGGCTCAGGCTCACTACGGGGGGTAGGGCCACCGCAGTACGCTGTTGCGCAACCAGTCTCAGGCTCCCGCCACAGTCGTAGTATCTGCTTCAATGTATCGCCGTACTCTGTAAGTAATGCGCACCTCCTTCCATGGGTCAAGGCAGCCAGTCGAACTCAAACAGCGCTCATCACCAAATCCCGCACTGTACGGGTATCGAGGGCGATAAGAGCAGCCTTCAGCAATTTTTCGGTTGCGCGTCCGAGTCAACTTCAAAGTCGAAACATCGGATTAGCCGCGAATTCCCCATTGAATAAATGGAGAACACATCGTGTACGGCACATGCACGCGTGTACTGTGCATTGGGAGCATTCTACACCTAGTTCCTACGTGTAGAAACCTTCTCCACAGTTTCATAAGAATATTCCTCAGTTGCTTGGCTTACAGAACCTCAATACCTCCGCGGCCTACATTGCAGTCGCCATCGTCGGCCTGCCTTCTATGAGATTGTTACAGTAGATCATAAGGGGTTGATACCGTACCATCAGAGTCGCATGGCTAGGTCATATTACGACAGCAATCGACTCAGAACGTATAAAGACAGGCTCGAAAGGAGGCGACGAGAGACAGTTCCTCATCGTCATACGTTCAATCCGAACTTCAGTGACATACCAAGTTTCGCAAGCGGCTCACAGACCTATTTTCGACCACCCATGGATTTCTTCACTTTGCTCTCTTCGATTTCTTCCATCATCTCCGAGCCCGAGCCCAAGTCAGCTCCCCAGCCCTCGACTCCCATCGACTCCGACGGCGAGAGACTCGGAGGCCCCGGATGCACCTTATCTTGAACGATTCTTCACTCGGGAGGTGTTCTACTTGTCAGCCGTAAGTTTTTTGCACTCGAAGCCCCGTGCATGAGGTGCATGTCGAATACGGTTTCTGAATTTGTGCTACAGAACAACACATCCTACCCCATCGTCCACACTGTTTTCCCGATGTCTCCACCCCTCTCTCCCCCTCCGCCCTGGATGTGCCGAGTAAGGACGAGAAACGGAATCATTTGTTTGGAAATCTTTTTTTTTTTGAAATACTGTTTGTTTGGAGGAACCGTCTGGTTTCTGTAATTGGATTCTTCCTTTCCACCAAAAGAAGTGTTAGTCTGAACAGATTTTCGCCGAACTTGAGGAAACCTATGAGGCAGCACGCCATGTTATAGGTGCGAATTTTAGCTGGGCTTTTAGTCATGTTGCGCTCGGCACCTAAAGTAGAACGACGTTCCAAACCGTTGCGTATCCGGATCATGCACCCCAGAGTTGAGCCAGTCTGATGGCAAGTCAACGGTGTGACCTCGATAGGGATATTATCGTGTGGATCGCTACCAGAACGGGAGAGGGTGTACGTCTTCCTCGAACCAATTTTATATGATGCGGGGTATGGGATCGTCCACTTCTGACGTCTCCGGCGAGCTCTGGTGGCGTAGGTTTATGATCGGCCCGCGCCATATGAAGGCAGACTCAGCTTCGCGGACGCCAATCCTTACAGTAACCTGCTACAAACTGACTTACCCCGACATTTCATGATTAGATGATCCCCCTTGCTAGTCACGGCGAGTGTATCTAGGGACATATGCGCGCGCTTCTCGCCCTCAGAGCAGGTCTTTGTCAGCGAGATCGGGCATTCAGATAGTACTGCGAAGATTATGTTACTGTAGGTAAATACCAGTCTGCCGGATTTCATTCTCAGAGGCAAAATTGTAAAATACAAGTTTTGAATTCAATGGATAATAATAATATATTAGTTTAATATTACTCTGCTCATAGCTTTTCTATGTGGAGCAGAGCGAGTGCTTAAAGCACTCAGCGGAGGCATACCATATCACAAGCATGTAGGCGAACAATACGGGATCGGAGACATATGGTGTTACTGGTGTGCCAGCCGTGGGTGTCGGCGTTGGAGCGTAGGAAAGGAACGTGGAGAAGGATGGGGTGGCGACCATTGAGCACGTTTCTTGCAGGTAACAAGATGAGCTGCATGCGGAACCAAAATTTAATAGACTTCCAGTTCTAGACAGGACTTGTTGGCGTGCCAACGATTCGTACTCAATCCACAGGAGAAATAACAAAGATAGAGCACAAGAGGAATAACTGGAATAGGAAAGTCCAGGTATCTGACTCCTAGTCCTTGGGTGCTAGAGTCAGCTAGAATCGTATTGGCTGCTCAAATGAGGATTGATATGGGGTTAGAGAGAACGGTCACCGGACTACTTGGGTGCATCACGCGCAGCGCGCACCTCTGTCACAAAATCGTCACACTGACGGCGGCGTTAAATCAGTCACTTCCAATGTGCATTTGCACGTTGAATCGAGTTTTCACACAGTGGTCGGTGGTTGGAATGAGCTCCAAAACTATAAATCCCCAAATCTACTGTGCATAGCATGGCAAAAATTTAAACAGATATTGAGCAGGTATATTGATGTTTGTAGGCCCCGACGCCAGGTTGGGGGAGGCGAGGAATAGAGCTGAAAAGCAAAAGTGGCATGATTGGGTGTTGATCAATGTCGTTATGTTGATGGCCCAGCCACTGAAACATCGTCGATGCGGGGTTGTTTTTGGTGGTGCGGATTGAACAGCCCCTCGAAACGGGGGTCTGACTTCAGCTCGGGGTTTGCTTCAAACTCCTTCTTGATCCTCTCGACAATATCAGCTTTTTTACCCCTTTCTCGCAGCGAAAGAGCGTTGGCGATATCTTTCAAATCCTGCATTCGCCTTCTCTTGCTTAGCGGCCCCGTGAAAACGCATGGGAAGTCTGCCTTGCGTTTGCGTTGCGCCTGATCCCAAGCGGCCTTCCGGGCGAGTTCCTCTTTCTGGGGTAGCGCCCCCGCCTCTTCACATAGTTGTTGCGGCTCTAGGCGGCGTTCCAGGACTCTTGTGTCGACGTCTTTTGCATAAACTGAGGTACCTTCCCTGGTCTCCTTTGAGTGTATAAAGCGTACAATGGTTTGACTGAGGGAACGATGATATGTCAGCAGTGCACCAAAGTCGCCCTGTAATCTCTCAATCTTGCGCTCAAGCTCTGCGAGTTGTTCCTCGAGTAACTTGGAACAACCACGTTGGAGTGTGGCAGAAGAACATGGAGACGCAGGACGCGATACGGAGCGGGTCTGTGCAAGGTATAATCATGTATGAGTGCCGGACCATCCGAGTCAGGGAGACATCTCCGTACATTTACGACGTTGTCCTCGGTCCCCAGGCTGACTTGAGGACTCTCTTCCCTCTTCAAATGAAACACGGCATGATGGTGGGCCATCAAAGGATCAGTTATTGAGTAAGCAGGGGGCAATGCCCGAGCCAAAATTGGCAAGTCGTTAAGACTATGTAATAATCGAGCTAGCTGTGTTAAAATAAAAGAAAATCTATTCACTTATGACGCATCGTATAAAATCGTAGTGGCCGATACAAATTAGGGTATCACAACGGATAACTGTAACATAGAAGGGTATAAAAAGACACAAAGAGGCTTAAGAGCGGAAAGGAACGGCAGTGAAAAAGAACAGTAGAAACATGCTATGGGCTGGGAAGAGACAAACAAGAAACAAACGAAACGAGAGACGACAGCAATATGCACTCTGCTGGAAAACTAGCAAGAGGAGACAAGTGGGCGAATAAACGAGCCAAAATCGTGAAACCAAATAGAAAACGATAAATACAAATCGTCGTGCTGTTATCAACTGTTAGTGAATACGAATGCGGAAAGTAGTAGATACGTACATGGATGCGCAAATGTGAGTGCAATAACTCACACCTGCCGCGGAGCAAACTTGCTCGCGGCGCGCTTCCAAAGAGACTTGAGACGAGGCAGGACGGAGCTCTTCTCGGCGGCATCTGGTCGAGATGAAGAGGGCGGTGCGACCTCAGGCAAGGGCGAGGACGAGGGGGAAAACGCATCCTTCCAACCTGATGGGAGGTCGAACACCGGCTCTTCACCAGCGTCTAGAGACTTGATAGTCGTGCGCACGAGGGCTTCATCGTCCTCGGGGGTCGTCTGGGTTATCTCCGCCACTCTCTCATTGAGATAAATGGCGGAGTCCTCAAAAGCCGCGATCAAGCCAGGAGGGAAGATTGGGTCTTCACCCTCATTCGGGGAACGCACCGAGTCGCGTAGGACCTCGGTGGTGCATCCTTCTGTGGCGGATCCGCGAGGCGGTTGACGAGAGTAAATCGATGGTGGGGAAGTGCTCATAAACTGTGGATTTCCAAAGGACAGGAAAGAAAAATCGCTTGATGAAGCTACAAAGTAAGAAGGGGTATATGGTTCGGCTGTGCCGAGGTCGAACGACGAATGTACGTCGCTGCCATCGGGATTAGATTCCCCAACGGCCATTGATGGGTTCACCCATGTGAAGTTCGGATACGGATCTGGGTCGATAGAGTACCGGGCTACGTCCTCGGTGGAAGGGGGGAGTTTGTCACCCAAAGCGTCGGAGGCCCCAGGGGCGGGCTCGCGCGTAGGATGGGATGCTAGGTAAGACATTTAGCACCATACGATGTCGAAACGAAGCTAACAAAAAGGCTCACAGGATGAACCAACACTCGTCACATCTTGCCAATCGCTGATAATTTTGTCAATCGGTAGCGGTCGACGAGGCAGGGTATTGGGACTCACATATCCGCGAAGAATGTGGCGCCCTTGACGACCGAGAAATCTGCTCTGGCGTCTTGATTCGGACAGAACAACTGTAAAGGAGGATTAATGGGAGGATACTGTTGAGGTCGTGGGTATCTACCTTCTTCAAGAGGTCTCCGAACGACCTGTTCTGGAAGATGATCCCGAGTGAGAATGTTGACATCATTGCCTTCAGATAACTAGTTGGATTCTCGTGCGAACCCAGCCAAGGAAACTATATTGAGGTGATCAAAAACGGTATGATCAAAAAGACAGCGGAACATACCTTATTAAGGTAGAAAACGTGCAGGAACACGCCGTACGAAAACCAGTCAACGCTGTAGGAATACTCCATGCCACACAAGACTTCCGGGGCCATGTAAGGAAGCGTGCCACAAATGTCGCGGGACACAGGCTCGAAAATGTCGCCGCTATCCGCCCCAAGCGAACCGCTGAGATGCGACTCTGTGGACATTATAACCTCCAGGCTGCACGCCAATCCGAAATCGCCGAGAACAATATGACCGTCATTCTTGATCATGACGTTCTCCAACTTGATGTCCCGATGGATGATTCCGAGGCTATGTAGATGATCGATTGCGCACGCCTGAGGTTTCAGCGTGAGTACGCGACCCTTCCGACAAGTGAAGAGAGATACCAATTCTGCAGACGCAAGCTTCTTGTCGGCCTCGAGCATTTGGATTTCGAATAATGAAGAGACACAGTACTCCTGAAGATCCGAAATGAGGTCTCTGTCATGAGATGGGAAATCACACTTACAGAGATCAAGTAGAAATTATCGGAATCATGGAACGAAGCTAACAAACCCAAGAGATAAGGGTGATCGGATGCCTGACGCATAACGCGCTGCTCTGCAAGAACTGCGTGAACAATGTCTCGCTCTTCCGCAATGGCTTTGCTGATAATCTTGATCGCGCAGTCACGCCGATTCTTCTTGTGAATAGCAAACAGTACTGCGCCAAATGCGCCGTTGCCGAGGTAGGAGACGAATTCATAATCTGTGGATGAAGGAGGCTGACATGGGAGAGACTTCGGAAGTTCGGATGAAACTATTGGGGAAACTGAGCCACAATCTGTGGATGAAGGAGGCTGACACGAAATAGACTTCTGGATTACGAGATCGGACGAAAGTATTGGGGAAACTGAACAAAGAGAGGAAGTGGGCTGCACGAAAGGGATAGGCATGACGTCCGGGGTATCGTTCGCGACGCACTGAGTCAGGTGCAGGGGGATGGTTTCGAATCCGTCGGAATTGGAGGCGACGTTGACCTCGGGTCCGGACCAGTTCTCAACGAGTGCGGACATGGGCTCCATTATCTGAGCGAGCGTAGCTTCCGGAGTAGCGAGAGGAGGCGCAACCTCGCCATGATGCACCACGTCTGCCTTGGATTGAGGCCCCAAGCCGAGGCTAAAAACATGCGTGATTTGCGAGTCGAACTCGGACGTCGGTTCCACCGATTTGGTCAACCAGTCGTCGTCGTCGTCTTCGCCCAAGTCATCGTCGTCCGACTCCGGATCTTCGGCGAGCGGCCGGAAACACGATGCAAGGAGAAGGGGTTCCTCGACTTCGTCTTGCTCTGGGATGGAGGTGAGAGTGACGCTGGCGAGCTTCGCTGGAGTTGTACTACGCTTGGCAGGGGGAGCTGAGGATTTCGTGCCGCTCTTCTGCACCGGGGAACGGGTCTGGGGTGAGAGGGACTGAGGCTGTCTCGGTGCGGCGAGAGTGGTGGGGACGATGTTCTTCGCGCGGGGAGAAGTTGGCTTCTTTGCGCCCAGACCGGGAGGTGCGGGAGGGGAGCGCGACTTGGGGGTTGTGCTGGGGGTTGCGACGTGTTTCTTCGAACCAGTAACGGAGGCTAGAACCTTGGGAACCTCAGCCTTCAGTGGGACAATCGGAGGCTTTACAGATCCCTTGACGGCATTGCTCCGTTTGAGGGGAAGAGGACTGTTGACCACCGGCGGAAGCGGTGGCTTCGACTCCTTGAACTGAGAAATCATGGCCTTGTGGCCGGCGATCTGCTTGCTGACTGCCTCTGCCGCGCGCTTCAGCCGGTGCGGGAACCTTGCGTCCGGCGAAGCCGAAGTTGCACGGGGGGGACTGTCGGAGGGGTTGCGATGTTGCTTGGGGATATCCTTCTGCTTGTAAAGACGCATTGTAGATCTTACGAATTGCTTGTACGTGGGAGTACTGGGCGATGCAAGAACAAGGAGGCGAGGTAGAGAGATACTGATAGACATAGGGCGATTTCAGTTTCGCCTGGATGTCGGCCTCCTGCCAGTAGGCTGAACGAAATTATGTCAGCCTCGGGTTAAGCGTCGCAGTCTCCTTTTTGCGTATCGCGGGTGATGCCATTTAATGAGCAAGACAGAGGATCGGGACTGGACGGGATCAAAGAGAGGACCAAGGTCTTTTTTCGATGCTTTGGTGATCTGCGAGAGAGCACCATCCACATATGAGACCATGTCACGCGTTACATGTTTACATGCCAAAGCCAGCCCAGACCCTTCGCACGGAACCGAAGTTAGATGCCAACGATCGAACGTTTGAGCCGCTCACCTCTGGACACCTTCGCATGGCTCTTTCCTGCCCTTTCCTTGGGAATGGTATTCTGATTTGCTTAGCATACTCGTTCTACGATGCGACGTTAGTCTTTGGACGACGCCACACAACGTCCCCGCACCATGTCGGATGGGCGACGTACTGTTCTCCAGGCCCTCCCGCTGTCGACACGGCCGGGTCCGTGTCCCGGGTGTGGTGAGGCACAAATGGTCACACTGTGTTGCCGAACACATCTTGAGTACATCTCTCGATTTCATCACGCGAATATACCCAGACTCACGCTTTTCGCCCTGAGCTATCTCGCAAAGCTTTCGGAGAGTGGATCAATCTCTTCCGTTGCTACCTACTCGATCCTGACAGGTTTAAGGTAGTCAACCCCTTTCCCGTCCCTGAAACGGAAGGTGAAAGGGGAAGGCGGCCCTCCCTGCGGAGGAACTCGAAAGCGTGTGGATGAGGTGCTCGGGGTCGGCGCGGTCGTAAACGAGAGCGTGATACTCGGGGCGCCGCGCGCGCAACGGATGCTGACATCGACATGCTTGCTGGACTTGATGTGGGAAAGCAAGAGGACGAAGGTGATAACTTCAAGGACAAGACGTTGATGTTTGTCCAATCAGCAGCCACAAAGGAGAGAACACGGGAACACTCACGGTCCCGATCGAGAGCAGCAGCCCGGTCCGCATGAATGAAGAGAGCGTAAAAAACGTTGGTTGTCCGAATAAGACACAACTAGCCAGGCCAGGGAGCCTGAGGGAAGGTGGGCTTTGAGCTTTCCATGCGCAGGAAAAGTCGGACGGGCTCATGTGAGGCCATCGGCAGAGGCTAATACATGCCCATTATGGGCCCGTGTGAGGGTTTCACGTTTCGCTCCCATTCCAGGTAAACTGGGCGCTCCCAGCCGCAAAAGAGCGTGAATCGTCGTGTGATTTGAGCGTCCAGTGTGATTCCAGCGCGAGGGTGTGAGATACGGCGCTAGCGGAGTGTACGTGTCACCGGTACAGCCGGTCCGGGAGTTCAGACGCACGCACGCATCTTGCTCTCCGATATCCTGCTACTGTATACCGAACCAGCGACCGAACGGGCCAGCAGAAACCACACTTGAGTGATACCGTTTTCACGACCTCCATGGTTCGTCTACTTGTCTCGCTCACAGCTCGTTCCGGCTAGGCTCGGACTGACACGCTCCCACCACCACACACCCACAGTCTGCGCTTTTCAACTTCCAATCACTCCTCCTCGTTATTCTCCTGCTCATTTGCACCTGTACATACATTCGCGCTGTCGCACCGCGGCTCATCGATAGCAACAAGCAAGGGTGTGTTTTCCCTCTTTTTTAGACGTCCACAATGCGAGCACGCACTTCCCTCTTTACCCTTCGAAAACCCCACCATTTCTTTGGGTTCACACAACCAAATACTAACGTTTCACGCTCCAGCTTCTTGGGTATTTTCTTCATGTCTGCTCGAATCGGTACGTTGTGCCTCCAACAAAGTTTATTTCAGGACTAATCCTTCCCCATTTTCACGTTCACGTTCGCTTTCCCTCATTCCATGCTCTATTCTGTATGTGCACAGGAGAACGACTATCACCATATGTCGCGTTGGCGTGCGTTGCAATGGCAGCGCGGATGATCCTCTCGTGATGGAAACTCATGCACCCCGGGGCGACTCGGAAAAGATATCCGAGCGCCAGGCGTCCCACTAGTCCCTCTTGCCCTGGGTACTACTTCCCATCTCATGTATTGCCAGTGCTTCGAGCTTCGAGTGTCACATCTCGTTAATGAAGGTCGCTACATGGTACCATACTCTACATAACTGCAGCTGAGATGGTTTGTTTTTAGAAAGGGATCAGAATATCAATGGATACGGTCATAATAATCAGCCCGAGAATCTACCCTTAGAATAAGTCCATTGTGCCTTGGTCGGCATAGGAGTGTTTGCGTATTGCTATATTCGGTCTAAACTTGACGTGCCAGAGGTTTAACTCGCCATGGACGTGGTGCTGCCACCCCTGTTAATGGTCATGCGTGATATCTCATCCATCGGAATGAAGCTCTCGGGGACCTCGAGCGCCAGGAAAAGGCCTCTGATTCGAGTCGTGCTTCTTGTCATCGAGCGTCTATGATCAGCACTTGATCAACTGCCGTTTTCCAAGACCCAATCTATTCACAAAAACGAAGCAGTCGTGGTGGACGAACAAGCAAGTATATTCGCGCCGCACAAGGGGCTCCCATATCCATGCACCCACAAGCCATGCTATACCCGGTACCGCCGCGCAGTCTTCGTGAAGAACGTCCTGAAGGACATACACTTGAAGCCTGTCCATGCAGTGGTGAACGGGAAGAGAAGAATAGAGGTGGTGAACCTACATAGCCATGGCAATGACCCCAAGTGTCTCGAACACGGCATACCAGAATAGTCGACTGAAAAGGGAGGGGTGGTAGGTCAATAAGGGAACATTAGCTACGATAATACAACACACTCTTGTGTGGACTTGACAGTTGAAAAGCCACGGTTCTCTCGTGTGTGGAAGCTGGGCGAGATCTTGTTAAGAGAGTAAAAAGCGAAAGGATGAGCTGAAAGACATACTACTTCTGTGTACGCTTGATGCTCATTAGCAGACTGCTCAACCTATATATGCTCTCTTCAAGCGCAGAGGTTTGCTCCGATACTTGTCCTGGTCTGGCTGGTGCTTCACGTCTAGGTTCGCTCTCGACCATGATGTCAAAGTCGACAAGTTGTCGGTGAGCGTGCTCATGTCATTTTCGAAGCAGAAGGCGTATTCGCCGACGCTATTGGCAGTAAGGACATAGTCCCCTTGTCGTTCGCGTTGACCGTCGATGAGAACCTTGTCATTAGGGTCCTTGACTTCATAGTCGATGTCGAATGAACCGCCGCTCTGAACGGCAAAGTAAAACTGGGGAGGGATGAACTGACATCACGACACTGACGACGGAAGGGTACCAGACGCACACCAATTTTGTCTCCGGCTTTATCAACGTCGGCGTAGAAACATAGGCGCTCGTTTGGCGAAAGAAGAGTCGTGAGTGCCGTTGAATATGCAGTTGTCACGAGGCCGAGGAAGACGAGTAAGGTCGGGATGACCATGGCAGAGAGCAACAATATCCGTGGGAATGACACGCGGTCACACGGCGCTCATACAACCGC